>OZ024728.1:54583348-54818348 GCA_964016875.1 Fallopia convolvulus
GAGCTCTTCGGTGACGGCGGCGCCGCCGATGACGTGACGGCGCTCGAGGACGGCGACGGATCGGCCGGATTTCGCAAGGTAGGCGGCGGCGGTGAGGCCGTTGTGGCCGCCGCCGATCACGAGGGCATCCCACTTGTTGTTACTCAACGCGCTGGAACTGAATTGCCTCCTCCGCCACGCCATGTCTGCTCAAGCTTTTTCATGTGACGGAACGATGGCAGGAGAAGCTACTTACTGACTGGCCAGTGCACAGGCTGTCATTTCGTTGTTGTTTTATCGATTTCCGGAGACCGAGTCAACAAAGTGATGATGGATGGTGATGGGCCTTGTGGCCTACGTTTTTGGGGCCTGCGAACGCCCATTTGGAAAAATGGATCGGCTTTTGTAAGGGATTATTGGGCTATTAGCCCAAAAATACCAGATGAGTTGGGCCAGTAGTCTCTAATCCGACCAAGGAAAACCATAGTCGGGTAGTATAACAATAATTCTTTCTAATGATCTAAGAAGGGCTGGGCGAGAAAAACCGTAACCGAAATACCGAATCGAAAAACCAACAAACCGATCACTTTTCGGGTTAACCGAACCGAAATTTTTTTAAAACCGGTTACGGTTAACCAACCGATACTTTTAACGGTTCGGATACGGTTATTAATATTTTCATGGGCGGTTAACCGATGAACCGATAATATTTTTACTATATATTATATGTTTTTAAAAAGAGAATTATAAATCTAATTAGTTTTAATTAAAAATAAATGTATTTTAATAAACAATAAACTACCTATTATAAAAAGAATCGACACCTCTTAGAATTCATCAGGCTCACCTCTTAGAATTCATCAGGCTGTCACTCCAGCCTACTTTGAATTCACCCACATCTTTTCCCTTCTAATTTGTCTGTTGTGTTTGTACAAGATGTAAAATATCATTCAGAGGTATATCATTTTCTTCTGTAAAAACTACAAAATTATTTGTTGTAAATTTCAAGTTCCTAGATACATTACTTAGTTTCAATAATTTGTTTGGTATGTCATTGTCAACAATTCACCCATCTCCTCTATACTTCTGTTCTCCTCTTACATGTTGTATTGTTATGAATCTTTATATTTGTAGTTTAAGCCTCACTTTTGTTTCTGTTGGTCGGAATGTTGCTTCAACTTTCAAATGATCATTTTGAAAATATACAAATAGAAATGATCTATGCCAAATCATAATATTTTGTATAACCGTTGTATGCATTGGAAATTTGGTATGCGATTTTATTGTTGATATTTTAGATCTTTGACAATGTGTAAAAATAATCATGCATGTTTTCGGGTATTGTATATAGTTAACTACTTAACTATTATCCCATGGGGCCTCGAAAATTAATACATTAACCATTAATCCGGTTATTAAATGAAAGATATAATACTATTGTAGCTTTTGGAATTAGATATTTGTTTATATTTTGGATATTTGTTTGTATTTTGTATTTAATTTAAATTTTAAGTTTATTTTATTAAAAAATAAGGTAATTTTTGTATTAAAATATGATTTTTGATAATAAAAAAATTAATTAAAACAAGTCGGTTAACCGATAAACCGTACCGAGTTTCATGGTTAACCGCTAACGGTTAACCGATAACTAACGGTAAGGTTACGGTTATTGAAAATTAATAATCGTTCATCCGGTTAACCGATGTCCGGTTAACCGAAATTCCGGTTAACCAACCGTGCCCACCCCTAGATCTAAGGGCCTGTTTGGACTTTGGATTACACATGATAATGCATTATCTTGAATCATAATGCAGGATTTAATGCAATGCATTATTTTGTGTAATCAGTTGATTTGGGCCTGTCGCATCAAAACCAACAAAAAAAAACCATGGTCAAATAATATTATCTGTGCACTTCAATTCATACTTCCTCTTCTTTCGGACAACAACATTAGAAATAGCAGCTCCATGAACAAAAACATCAACACCAGCCCCCGCGAAAGGAGAGACACATGTGACATCTAAGCAGACGTTCCTCCCTCTGTCCCAAGAATAAACTAAAAGATCTGCAGTTTTATTCGTTCATTTATTTTTCCGGGCTTGTGCTTTGCCTTGAGTAAGGGTGTCGGAGCCCGAGTTAACTATAATAATATTTAAAGGAGTGTTATATTCTACTCAATAATATTATTAATAGTTTTTCTAACTTATGTTCTATTGCGTAGAAGGACCAGTTAAGTTGGGCTTACATCATCATATCCAACAAAAAATCATAGTAAATTAATATTATTAACGGTTTTTCTAACTAAAGACCAGTTGAGTTGGGCTTGTAGCATCTAATCCAACAAGAAAAACATAGTCGGTTAATAATATTATATATTAGCAAGTAAGACTACTTTAATTTTTATTTTTTTTTGGTTTCTGTTAAAATTATTTTAAATTATTCCGTAAATACACTATTCTCATTACACAAAGTTGGATGGGAGCCTAGCAACTAACTGAGCTCCGACACCCTTATTCAAGACAAAACACAAGCGCTGAAAAATAAAGGAACGAATATTGGCGTTAGCCGTGTTACTACGAGCAGCCCGTGTGACCCGAGACAAAAACTCAAGGGCATCGCTTCCTAGTTCTCCAAAAGTAGAGAAGGCAAAAGCAATAAAACCATATCCATTGTGTGTGCACTTCAATTCATACTTCCTCTTCTTCCGGACAACAGCATTGGAAACAGCAGCTCCATGAACAAAAGCCTCAACACCAGCCCCCGCGAAAGGAGAGACACATGTGACATCAAACATTCCTCCCTATGTCCCAAGAGTAAACCAGAAGGTCTGCAGGTCGAAGATCTTTACCTTCCTCGGACAAAAATCCAAGAGGTACCTCCTTTTGCACAACTACACCGGCCTGAGTACATATATCGCCCAACACGTCCCGGACTAGGTTATGGCGAAACTTAATACCAATGTCATTCCCACAGTGGACATTGGTTACATTATTTATTCTTTTAATATAAGTTTGAATCTGCTTTTTAAATTAAAAGTTTTAAGTTATTGGATAGTAGCTTCAACTTACTTATATATTGTTAATTTTTTCCTTATAAGTATTTTTTCAATCTCTCAACACACCCAATCAAGTGCAATTATTCTTGTCTGGTTAATACTTGATACACGTCTTTGAATGTCGCTAGCCCAAGTGAACGAAAACTTTCTAATATTCGAATCCTTTAAAGATGGTTAGTCTAATAATGTTTTGATATATATAAAGAGAAAGAGTCATGTGCGAATGAACGCCCATGTGAGAATTAAGAATAAATCTCGCTCGTCCATTCCAAAAAATCAACACCCCTGATTAAACATTCATTAAAAAGGATAAAATACGGCACGAGTGAATTTTTTCCGTATTTTTCAATAAAATACGGCACAGACCAATTTTTCCCGTATTATTCACGTATTTTTCGAAAAATACGTTTTTATGAGACGCGCCCAGTTTGTTCTTCAGAAATAATGATTTGTTCATCAATATTCACCATTTGTTCATCAATACTAACTCATTGTGCATCGAGTTTTTGATAACATTGTTCATCGATTTCGAACTTTTTTAATTTTTAGTTTTATTTTTTGACCTTATTTATGTGTATGAATACAATATTATCTATTTTTGATCACATATAATTAGTTTCGATATACCAATATTTGTTCATTGATATAACCTTGTTTGTTCATTGATATACCATTATTAGTTCATTGGTATACCATTATTTGTTCTTTGATATACTCTTTTTTGTTCATTGGTATACCATTGTTTGTTCATTAATATACCATATTTGTTCATTGATATAACCTTTTTTGTTCATTGATCTAACCTTTGTTTTGTCCATTGAAGTGCTTTAAGGCTAACTTGTTAATACGAATGAAGTGCTCAATATAGTACCAAAATAAGATAAGTTTGATGTAGAAACTTGAATGCAAACGATAATAGATAAATAATTTGACTTTGCAATAATATGGTGTATGCTAAGAGAATGAGATAGAAACAAATCGAAGAGGAGTGCTTGTGCCTTATTTAGCTATGAACAAATGGATGTTATTAATGAACAAATATGCATATAGCAATGAACAAATTGAGGTTACTAGTGAACAAATATGCATCTAGCAATGAACAATTATATGAAAAAGGCAATGAACAAATATGCATAAACCAATGAACAAATTGATGTTACTAATGAACAAATATGCACAAACCGATGAACAAATATGCCAAAACCAATGAACAAATATTTTCGTTTTTATGAACAAAATCACAATGTTGATGAACATATTGCATGCAATTTTGATACACATTTGTTCATTTTTTATGTACAAACAATAGATTTTTGATGCACAAGTAATAGTTTATTTATGCACAAAATCACAGTTTTGATGAACAAAATCATAGTGTTGATGAACAAATCCACATTATTGATGAACAAATCCACAATATTGATGAACAATCTGGGCGCGCGTCCTATTTCCGTTTTTTTTCAAAAATACGCGAATAATTCGCCAGTGCTGTTTTTTCCCTTTTTAAGTGAAATGATCAGCGTCTTTGATTTTTCTTCATCCACCTGCTCTTGTTCTTTCTTATTTCACACCTGGGCGTCCATTCGCACCTGAACCGGACTCATATATAAATATATATATATATATATATATTTATGTGTATTGATCGATGTAGTAATTATTTTGTTCCTTGTTATTAAAACTTTGGGATTATTCTTGTTGAACGTTAGAAAAGACAAAAAATGCAATATTTCTTGCCTTGTAAGCAACACCCTTGACCAAAGCTTTTTTAGTAGTAGCAAATAGCAAGTAGGGAACTCATTTTCAAGTGGTAAAAAAGGGCAGAATTCATTCAAAGACAAAAGAGAAGATGGCTGGAGAGAAGAACTCATTATTTATTCTTTTTTTGTTCCCGAGTTTGGCTTTCAAAAGCTAGACAACGCAAATAGCTGCTTCTCTTTATTTTATTTTTCCCTTTTTTTGACCAGATTTTTTTGTGGTCCAACATAATATTAGTTTTGAGTTAAAGGTACTACATACATCCTAAAATCACACTTCTAATATGCAGGTTTTTGTATGAAACCCAACGTTTCTTTTGCAAGATCAGATCGAAGATCTTAAACTAACTAGTGATGTTGCTTTTGGAAGAAGTTTTTAGACATGTGAATAATGAATATATACAAAAACTTGGTTATAGTTCTTCTTGTATGGAACTCTTTTTAAAGAGAAAGAGAAAGAGAAATGAGTTTCCAGCTGTCCCAATCTGATCAAAATGAGATCCGTACAAAAGTTGAGAGGGGACAATCTATACTGCAATGTAGACAGCTTTAGTAGGGTAGTGAATATTCCTTTTGCCTTGTTTTGTACTTATCGATTGGGATCCATAAAGCTACGTATGTGATATGAGCAAGTTATTTGGTAAAGCAAATGAAAGAAGAACAAATCATAGGGATCCATAAAGCTACGTATGTGATATGAGGAAGTTATTTGGTAAAGCAAATGAAAGAAGAACAAATCATATTGATGTGGGTTGTGTACTCTATTATGGTTTGAGTAACTCACCTTTGGTGGTAAATTCTGAGTTTATGAACTAATCAGTAAAGATCGCGAATCAGGTTAATCAGCTAGGTTGAACCGACTGGCTCAACTCAATAATAGAAGGAATGGTGAAGCTTGGTTTTTCACCCGAGTGAAAAGACGTATGTAAGAATCGAACCTGAGACCTCTTAATATCGTTCTATACCTCTTACCACTAGCTAGGATACACCATGTATTATTTTTGCTAATTTTCTTAGTTCATAGGAGACATTTAAGCCATTATAACGGGGAAAGGGCACGCCAAATCATATCACCCCAAACCACCAATTGCACCTTGATCATAGAGAAGAGAGTTGAACTCTTTATGGGAAGTGTCATGTCAAAAGTGATTCCACTTGATCAAGCTCAAATAATTCTTCAGGGTAACAAGTAGGTCTTTCACAGTGACCATGGTACGCTAGGCCCAAGTGTCAAGAGACCTGCCAATGGAGTCCCAAGCGTGATTGCGGGATAAAAAGTTCCTACTGACCCATTTTACCCAGATGTTATCTCGATCAAGATCAATATATCGAACATGTTAAGCCAGCTACACCCGGTTCCAACATCTTCACCCATTTCTTTTTAACGATAAATCAACATTTCAAAATATTTATAGTATATTTTCTTACAATAACACTTGTAATTTGTTGGATTCTGAAGCGTTAGTAACAAGTCAGGGAACTAGCAATGTTCCCTGGTCAGCAGAAATAAATAATAAGAACACAAAATTTATAGAGGAAAACTTTCTGTCCGACTAACACGTCGTAGAAAGAAAAAACTTTTACCCATGAGACTCCTTTTCAGATGATTTTCATTAGAATACTTTTATTAAGTTTCAACTTTCAACGGTTACAAGGCAAGTCAAGTTTCCTGGTAACTAAGGCATCAACCAAAGTTCAACCAACTAGACTTCTACAACCCTAAACGTAAACCTAAGAGAAAATAAACGACTGACTTAGTACTCACTTACTTGTGGATTCTTCACCGGAAAAAGCCACACTCGTACACTTGAAAAACTCTCTCTCCAAGTTCGCCGTAAACAACCACTCTTAAACCCTAGCTATTTATAAGAAATATCAAGTCTGATCTCATACGTAATTCTTGTCTAATTACGTAAATTTTCCACTTAACAAATCCCACACTAATAGCAGAAAGTATTGTTTGTGATTTGGATCCTCAACCATGCTGATTCTTGCCAAAACCGAATGATCTCGGATTTCCTAGATAAGATCGTGTGAGCTTTGATCTTATCCTTCATTTGATCTCCTCAAGCAACCGCCTACAGCTGTCGTATCTTCGCAGAAGATCACTCGCGGAAGATCTGGTAACTTGCCATTAATAGAAAGCCGCGTTCTTTTCGAGACGCGCTTCCTAAATCTGTCACTCGTTCCCTCCATCGTTCCTCACAATATTCCGTCACTCGTGACTATGTACCTGTTTTCCTGAAACACTTACATGTAGAAACAAGTTATACCAACTAAGTTTGTTATAATAAAAACTAAGAGAAACCCTGAAACAATTTCAACATAATTAAACCGAATATTTGGTATAGTACTATTCCATATGTCACAATTAAAACGAACAAATGATATTCAAAACCAATTATGTTTCGTAATTTCAAAATATGTGAAGATAATCTTCTTTTCCTATATGGTCAACTTAATAATTATAATATCTTTTTTGAACTCCTGGCTTGGCAGATGTTACATCTATTCCAAGATACTGGGTACCTTTAGCATAGATCCTTCTATGGACAAGATCGATAACTACACCATCTAATTATACACAAGAAGATCAACCGTCGATTCAATTGATCGTTTCTTTTTCCCTTTTTTTTTTCCCATGGTGTTTTTTAGCTTCTACTATCTCGTTGCTTTTGAGAAAATGTAACAACACTCCAACTCTAATTTCGATCAAAAAACAAGAAAGGGGACAACATTATAATTTCGATAAAAAAAAAGGACAAAATTATAATTTCAATAAAAATAAACTAAAAAAGAAAACATTATAATTTACAAATATATGCGCAGAATAATATATATAATTCATAGTATTGACATCGTAATCCATCTAAAATTTTTAGTTCTTGTTTATAAGGATGTTTTAGATTTATCTTATTCATATAACATTCCTAATTTTTACCTACTTAAAAAAATACATCTATGTATATATTATTGACATGGTTGTCATGATTAATGAAGATCGATGAAATTAGATACTCTATCATATAATTTTTAAACAATATACACTTAGTTTAATTGATTTCTTTACGTAGTAAAGCTTTTGTTTTAACGTTTCAGATTTCTGATTTATTTACCAAAATATAATATTACGTATATTGTAATATTTGAAGACAATATTTAAATCACATATTCAAAGCCTGTAAAAAGAATAAATTTTTAAGATTATTTATGAGAGAGTACTATGAAATGTGGTGACACCCTTTTAAGAATCGTGTCAATCAAAGTGTATATGAAACCTCATGATCAATATACATAAAAAGCAACATAAAGTGATGTTCAATTCAAGCAATGGGGTACGTAAGTTGGAGGTGTTGGAGTGTGAGAAGAGACCATCTTATTTATTTGTTACCCTTCCCCAATACAAGAATACTAAATAAGCTAGGGAGATAATTAGAAATTTCCCCAATACAAAACCCTTTCTCTTAAAAAATTTAACAATATAACACTACTTCTAAAATGTTAAAACGATTTTTCTACAATATGTCCTTAATAAATGTTTAGTTTTTTCTAATGTTTATTTATTAGATTTTAGGATTTTAGTTTTCAATTGAATTTCTTATAATATACCCTTAAAATAAACTATAGAAAAATCAATGTTCAAATATATTAGTTATAATTTAGGTGCATATATATTTATTTATTCAGAATGATCTTATACTTCAGTTCATGGATTTTTTTAAACATTTCTCATTATAAATAAAAGACCTAATTTAGAGGTGTTTTTGAGAACCAATCCAAATCTTATCCTTATTACATTTTCACATTTTATTAGCTTTTTTTGTTGAAAGTTGAAACCCTAGTTTTAACTCTGATACGAACCCGGTGTGGATTCCGACTCAGGATAAACGTGGTTGGTTGTCACGGGGTTGAAAAACGATAAATTTAGAGATTTTAGGAAGATAATAAAAATAACTTTTCTGATTTCTGATTGATTCCTCCATAAAACTAATACATCAGTATATATAATAAAATTCTAACCCTAATAGCTAACAAGTTGAGATACTAAAAAGATATTATTCCTAAAAAGATAAAATCAAATCTAGAAAGATAATATTCTAATTATTCTAATTAACCTAATATAATCTAATATATTCTAGCGTATCAATTCTTCCCCGTTGAGAATCGACTTGTCCTCAAGTCGGAAATCAGTAGGAGACGTATGAAACGGATCTTAGAATTTAATCCGCCAGGGTCCCATGGCACATGTGCCAGCGCTTGATTCCGCATCCTAAACTTGAATATCCATCCTTGCAGATCCGACCCATTGAAGCGCGGAGCATCGACCCGAATCTTAGTAAAAGTATCATGTCCGATAGGCGCACGCAACTGGACTATATTTTCAGCCTGTAGACGTGGTGGCCCCCACTTTTGTAGACCATCCACAATTTGTGAAGTAGAGTGCGCAAATTGTGCGCCGAACGTCATCCCCGTTTGCGAACTAGGGCTCACGTGGACGTCACCACCCATCGGCGGCAGAACGGCGCCGGTCTGATGGCGGCCGAACTGTGGTGGTGTGGGAGAAGCCCCGACGACCGCGTGCTGGTGGAGATCTGGTGGTGGTTGGCCCGGCAGAGCCGCCAGTGGTGTCGCGTAAACAGAATTCGGCGGAATCGGCGGCGTGGCTTGTTGCAGGGGCAACGCACCAGGGATGGCGGCCGGATGAGGGACGGCGCCCTGCTGGTTCGCCGGCGCAGTAGCGACGGCGGACTCTGTGGTGGCTATTGCTGCGTTATCCGGAACGGTAACAGCCGGGACCTTGACGGCGGGCCAATAGTTGTGAGGACTGCTCAGGAGATGACAAAGTCGGTCCAATCGTTGAGCTATAGCGTCGCATTTTTTACTCATAGCATCGTATGTCAACGACATGTCTTGAAGAATGGCTCGAATTTGCGCGTCACTGGACATGATAATTGCGATGTTCAAGAATGAAAGCACCAGTTGATACGGACCCGGTGTGGATTCCGACTCGGGATAAACGTGGTTGGTTGCCACGGGGTAGAAGAACGATAAATTTAGAGATTTTAGGAAGATAATAAAAATAACTTTTCTGATTTCTGATTGATTCCTCCATAAAACTAATACATCAGTATATATAATAAAACTCTAACCCTAATAGCTAACAAGCTGAGATACTAAAAAGATATTATTCCTAAAAAGATAAAATCAAATCTAGAAAGATAATATTCTAATTATCCTAATATAATCTAATATATTCTAGCGTATCAAACTCCCCGGTCCTCCTATTCCTACCCTTACAACGTACTTACCACTGGTCAGGCCCACACATTAATTGTCGCTTGTGCCATCCTTGTCTGGTCACCACTCCCTCGTCGAGTGCCATTTGCACCTCTTAATAGCGCGGATTGCATGAATGTCACCCTTCTCATGACCGCGATCAAGTCTGGTTGAGCTTTGGGTGAATTATGGCTCCGCGTCAAGGGATCTTCCATGCACGGTAACTTTGATGCTCAATTGTTCTCCATCGCTCAAACATATATCCACAATGACTAACCATCATGTGAGGGACTACACGAACCAAGAAGGTATCATGCGTCAAGCCTCAAAGCACGTGTATCCAATGCACGTGCCAAGGTATGTAGGCTGAAATAGCATGTAAAATCATAAAGTGTGAACTAACCTTGATAGGTTTTTTTATCACATTCACCCCAACTAAAGAGTGTTCCAATGGCCAAGTCGTGCTAGCTTGAAAAAAATCCCAACAGATGGTTCCACTATTGATGCTCAATTTTACTCTATCAATCAACCATAAATCCAAGTGGATTGGACATTATCTAACACAAAGCTTTCGACTAATAATATCCAATCAAAGTGAATAAGATACCTTCATTTCATATCGAATGTTGTAAGTACAAACTCTATATGACCAGCGATATTACGTGGTAGGAAACCAACCACGAGTTGTCACTTGTCGCTTTCCTAACATCAAAATGATGGTGTATTCGGGAAGGAGGACCTGTGGTTTATTTCCGACCAAGTTATATCGATTCTTATTGATCAAAAGCATTGTGTTAGACAATGTTCAATCATCCTGATTTATGGTTGATCGACAACAACCATAGCTTTTAAGTTATAATCTTCGAAATTGACCTCATCAACACTTATTCAGCGGCATTTTCTAATGTTTTTCCTATTGTCAACCTAGGCATACTCTTAGCGACTAACGACTCATCTTGCAACTTATCATGGTTTCTCTCATGCCTTTGATACCGTTGGCACATTAGTATGTTGACTTCTTCACTAAGAATCTTTTATCGCCCCTCTTCTTTGATTTAGATCCAGTATTTGCATTCGATAAGCTCTCGTTTCGACTTCAAAGAATGTTGATATATATTATTAGATTTTAGGATGTGGATATATTTATTAATTGTAAACTTTACCTAGGGTCTTTTTGAGGGCTCAACTCCATCAAACCTTAGCCTAATTAGCTTGGCTACATTTTTTATTTTTATATCTTCTTTTAATTAGCCAAAACTTAGTTGTGGTGTTTTTTTAATGATAGTTATTGGTGTGAGTTAACGTTAATCATTGTAATGTCATCTTCAATGTATATGGGAAATATTTGGAAGAATTTTAAAGTTTCGCATGAATTTGTATTGATCAAATGAAAAAAAAACCCAACTTTTTTAATTCTAAATGACAAATAAAATGAGACGGATTATGCATGAAGGTATTAATGACCTTTGTTCTTTGACCAATGCTTTAAAAAATTTAGGCGGTTTTTGGGTGGAGAGCGGTTGCTTGTTCAGCGTTTAGGCGGCTTAATAACTATCTAGCCAATCTAGATGAGTGCCTAAGCGATCTAAAAGATTAGACATGGGTCGTCCAATGCCCATACATGATCTAGACGGATTGTTTAGAACAACATTATTAGATAAAAAGTGTACAAGAGTTTAACATATATATCAGCTAAGTACTTGATTAGGTCGGTCTCGATAAGGAGTTTATTTAATGTGTATGTATATGTCCTATAAGGTCTTAATTGTTAATCTCACCCTTTTTTTTATTTTCTTACGATATAAGTGACCTTATAACTAATTACATTGTGTCACTTTATTTTATTTTTATTCTTTTGGTGAAGGACATTGTCAATGAGAGTTGAACCTAAAACTTTTTAGTACTATCATTGGAGGATTAACCTCTGAGTATTATCATTAGAGGCCATTTGCATGTTTCACTTTATTTGTATGTTCTTGATTATTATTATTTTGGTCAACATTTGTATATATGTTCTTAATATTATAGCGATTTGATCGTGCCAAAAGGACCCTAATCAAATCGATGGATTGGGAGGTTTTGCATCTGCCTTTAAACACCAATCTCAAGACGATCCGATTCGTTCTCTCTTTTCTTAATTCCATGGTCTTCTTCTTTCAATTTTCATGGTCGGAGTACGTTAGTCTAAGCCTGGAGGGCCAAGTTTGAATCTTTTAGGATTGGTAGTCCCTAAATTAAGGTATTGAGTTGATGGTGACGGACCTACCAAACTGGGACCCATTTTCACCCTTTTGCTTCTTTCTCTACTTTCTTGATCCTACTTATATACCACTCTTAATTGAATAAGCTAGCTAGGTACATAAATCTCATGTGTAGAGATGGCAATGGGTCGAGTTCGGGTGATCAGATGGAGGATGATCCATGTCCATCCGTTAACCAATTCGGGTGCATCCATCCATCATTCGTTGGGTGATTCGGGTGGGTCGGGTCGTCCATAGATGATTGAAAAATATAATTTTATATAACAAATGATGCGCATTTAGAATAATTTAACACATGTAATACAAAATTCTCGTTTATATATCAAATAATATTATATAAATAAGATATAAGAAGAAATTCAAAATGCATAAGTAATATTTAAATACAAAATTGGAGCAATAGCCACAAATTAAAATTTAATATTAGTAATTTTTATACATATCTAACATAATTATATATATAATTCGGGTGTATCGGGTCAGGTGGATGGGTGAAGGGCCTTCATCATACCCATCCATCACCCTACTTTATTTGGGTTTTCACCCACTTTCTCGGGTCGGATGAGTCGGGTTTCCATCGGGTGCGAGTGAGATTGCCATCCCTACTCATGTGTTTGTATTGTGAGTTTCAAATTTTTTTTACTACGAGAGTCTCTACCACTTAGACCTGTCAAATAAGTCGTGCGAGTTAGATTTGGGTAGATCCGGTTCGAGTTGAAATGGGTCATCAGATCGTGAAAAGTTTCGAGTCGGCCGGATTGGATTACTTTGGGTTAGGTAAGGGTTTGGTCCATCCATCAGGTTAAAAATCATTTTTTTAAACTTTTTTAAATATCATTAAAAAATTATTAAAATTAAATATTATTATTTTAATAATAAAATATGATTTTATATATTTTAATAAAGAAATTATATTATAGTATTCAATACAAATTATATATTTTTCCTAAAATAATATTTTGGGTTGACCCAAAGGGGGGTTTCAACCATGGGGGGCCTGTGCCTAGTTGGGGGCTATAAAAATACTAAATTATTGATAAAAACTAGTTTATTTGGATAAAAAGATTAATTTTTTATAAAAAAATACAAAAACGAGTTCTAAAATACAAATTTTAATATAGAAAAATATAAACTTTTAAAAAAATATAAAAAATATTCGGTATAATTTTTTTTATACAAAAAAAATTCCATTAAAAAAACTAAGTCGTTTAAAAAATATAATTTTTTTTCTATAGCCGAAAATTTGACCCGGAGGAATTTAGCCCCCTCTGGATTAAATTCTTGGCTCCGCCACTGGTTTCAAACCATTAGTGCTCGGATCGATCGAGTTAGGTTGCATTTTAATTAACCTATTGATTTTGGGTCGAGTTTCAATCCAGAAAATTTCGGACAGATCGAATCAAGTCGAATTTTGACAAGTCTTCCACTAGCTCAAGATTTAGCTTAGGCCATCTCCAACAACATTTATAAAATTTTCTCCAAATTGGAGAATCAAGTATCATATTCTCTAAAAAAATTTAACCCAACTCCAACAAATTCTCTATTTTGAAGAATTGCATTTAATACTTATTTTTTACCATATAAAATAAATAATAAAACTTATAGGAAATATGATGGAGAATTCTCTATATTTAGGGAAGAGGAGATAGTTTTTGGAGTTTTACTCCATTATAGAGAACATAATGACGAATCTGTTGGGACAACTTTTTAGATCAAATTCTCCAAAAACACACTTCCCCATAATATGGGAAAGCTGTTGGAGATGGTTACACTCAACTAGATTTTGGGCAGAGAAATAATAATTTTGGTTAGATCATTATCATAGTTTGTCGCAACAATTATAAGAGAACAGAAATTGTTGGTAATCATTATTGAGAGTCTCATGGAAACTATATAATAGATAAGTCAATACACAATTGCCTTAGAGGCCAAGTAATACAAAGATAAATAAAAAAATAAAAAATATAGTACATGATAGAAAGATATGATTTTATCATTGTCTTTCTTTAAAATTCCCGCTAATTCATGGAGGAGCTTAAATTGAAGCTTATAACACAATTGTACGAAACGACTTGAGCCAATAAACTTTGTAAATATATCAACAATTTATTCATGTGATCTAACATGTCGAATAATCAACTCCTTAGACTCACTTTCTCACAAAAAAAATTGAAAATCAATATCAATGTGCTTGGAGCATGATCAATAAGTAGTTATTGGATCCAATTAAGTTAGGCAATTGTAGAAGCAATGGAGTGATACTCGGCCTTAGTGCTTGATCTAACAACCACCTTTTGTTCTGTAGAAGTCGAATTGGTCAAAGAATTGCCAAAATAAATGGCAAACTCATATTGCGAGTAATATTCATCTAAATGAAGCCCAATTGACATTTGTAATTTGGACTAGATTTTTATGAAGAGTCAATTGAATGGTCAAAGAGTATGTCAGAGTACCCTTGAGATATTGCTGAATATGTTTGACTACACACCGATGAGCATCAATAGTTGGCCTATGCAAGTACCGACGGAACTTGTTGACAACATAAGAGAACTTAGGACAAGTAATAGTAATGTATTGAAGAGTACCAATAATGCTTTTTTATAGAGACTCTGATCAAGCATAGCATCGCTTGAGGCTGTTAGACAATAATGTGGGTTAACAAGGCTGAAAATTGGCTAAGCATCTTCCATTTTGGCACGATCTAAGAGGTCTATTATGTATTTCTACCGACACAAAAGAAGATTGTCACCGTAATTAGATACTTCAATTCCCAAAAACTATTGAAGAGAGCCTAAATCCTTGGGAGCAAAAGTATCATTAAGTTGTGTAGTGAGTATAAAGATATATAGCCTGTTGATAGTTACTTATAATGATGAGATCATTTACGTAGACTCGCACATAAAAAATTACACATTTCAAGAAGAGAACAAATAAGAGCAATTAGACTAACATGCATGAAAACCACAAGAAAGCAGAGTCAAATTACACTTGTTGAACCAAGCACGTGCTTCTTGAGGCAACCGATATATGTTGGTCGAGTGGAGTCAATAAAACCTGGTGGTTGCTCGATGAACACTTGTTCATGGAAATTGTTTGCATGGACACACCCATTAAAATATTATTATTTAAAGAGAGAGAAAAAATGTGTCTTTAATGCTTTAGCTTTTTACGTTTATTAAATCAGATTTGGACTTTTCATACCTATAGGTTCGGATATCTTAGTAGGTAGGTTTGAAATATTTATTTAATGGGTTATTTAAATGGGTTTTATAAATGAGCATTTTTTAGATTTAGTAATACATATTTTATAAACTAACCAAAATTTATTTTCTGATCCATTAATATGTCCTAAATTTATTATAGGAATTTTTTTAATGACCGTGAGATTTCGACTTTTTCTTTTGGTGCCCAAAAAATTTCTTATTCCTTTTGGTACCCTCTTGATTTTAAAATGTACTTTTTGTATCCTAAATACACCCAAAACCAAACTTCCATCCATTTTACTAAAACTTCCCCTTGATTTTTTTACCCCTCTTTATTTTTCAATCAGATCCACTCTAAAACTCACACACATGAAGGTGGGCGACAAGGGCAACACACTTGTGGTTTGCGACCACCAAGCAATCGCAAGATCTCGAAATTCCGTTTTTCCTAAACTGTGGTACTATTCATTGAGCATTGTAGTTGCAGTTTTATTTTTAGTATCATATTTTTGTAAAATCGTCCATGTTTTATTGTTAATTTTGTATACTATTTTTTGAGTGTGCGGGCATTCTACAAGTAGGTGTCTCGTGTCCTCGGTTGTACAGTGGCACATAACACATCCAGGGGGTGGCAATCTGCTTTTGTAATAGTCTTGTTTTCGTGGGAAGTCCATTTTGGGAGGTTTTCCATAGGAAGTTTTTAACTTTTGGGTATGTATCTAGTTTCCAAATCCAATGATACGGGTTTAGACATTGTACTTTGGTAATTAGCTCAAGCGCGGATGCAGTAGAAAACCATCCATTTTTATTGAGAGCCTAATAAAGTCAATCCCTTATGTGATTTTCTGGGATTGGGGTTGCAATAATTTGATTTAACTATCCCGGGAGGAAGAATATTGCTTAGCGCATCATAACACCAGTCTTTATCATTGTTGATAAATTCTGCTACCAGAGTAGACTTGTTCACCACTTCACCTCATTAGGATTTAGTGTGGATCCTTCTAATGTATCCTGGTTCAACCATCTATCCGTCCAGAATTTAATAGTCCTGCCATCACCGATCTACCATATGAGTCCTTTCTAGAACTCGTCCCTTAGGTTCACCAGTTTTGTCCATTGCCACGAGTTATTTGTCTGTTTATACTATAGAACATGCGTATTTTTCATTCATAAGTTTTACCCATATATTATCTGGTTCTGCCAATAATTTTCATAACAGTTTCATTTGCATAGCTTTGTTCATGTGTTCAGATTTTCTTATTCCCAATCCTCCATAAGTTTTTGATTTACATATCTTGTCCCACCCAATAAGTGGTTTATGGTCGATGTCCTTGTTCCATAGGAAGGTTCAATTTATTTGGTATAGCTCTATATGCACCTGAATATGTAGCATAAAACTCTGCATTAGGTAACTAGGCTTCGTGGCAAGATTGGATCGGATGAGCACTGCTCGACCCTCAAGGGAGAGAGCATTTGGCCTTCTATTTGGTTAGTTGTGTTTTTGTTTTACCAACAGTTTCCTTAAAGGTATCTCGGTTCACTCTTCCATTGATGATCGGGCATCCTAAGTATTTATCTAAGTTCACCATTGCCATAACTCCTAATGTTTATTGAATTCTATTTATCTGTTGGTTATGAACATTCTTAGAGGTTTGGAAAGTTGATTTATGGTAGTTGACTCTTTGTCCTGATATGGCACAATATTCTTCGATGATCACAAGCTTTTTGGTTTGCTTTAGTGAAAATTAAAATATCGTCTGCAAAAGCCAAAAAGGAAATTTTAGTCCCAGAGCGTGCTATCGGGAAGACTATGGTGTTTTTATGACATTACATGTTTCTTGCAGTTTCCTTGCCAACACCTCACTGCCAAGTATAAATAGGAATGGTGATAGTGGATCACCCTGACGCAGTCCCTGTTTCAGCATAAATGGATCAGTTGGGCTATTAATCAGAACTAAAAATGACACCGCTTGGACACACTCCTTAATCCAATCTAGCCTGACATATGCTTTTTTCATATCTAATTTTATAGCTAGCCATCATTCTTTCCCTTTCTTTCCTTTGAATATTATCTTTTAATCATTATACTCTTTCCGATAAAAAATAAGTGTCATTTTAGCACTTGAGTTTTGATAAACTTTATGTGTCATTTTAGGTTTTCTAGACAATTAATTAGGAGGGATGTATGAAAATTATTATTGGAATTTGTTTTGTTTGACCAATACTTTTAATTTATTGACTCAAAAAAGTGGTGGTTATTTAAAAAGTGATAAGATTGAGAAAAACATTAAATTTTCAGTTTAATTAACGATTTTCTTAAAATTTGTGTTAAAAGCTAAAATGACATTCAATTCTAATCGGAAGGAGTATAAGAAAGACTACTTAAGAATATTGTATTGTACCATAACACTTTTCTTAATGATGACCTGAATGAACAAGGGAGGGTGATTCCATGACACACAGTGTCATGACACACCATTAAAATAATAATAAAACTAGATAAGTATGGGCCTGCATTTAATTCAATTAATTAAGTTTAATTTTTTTAATTCTGATTTGTATCCAAGCCTATAGATTCGGATAGACCCACATTTCAGCTTTGTATATACAATTTAATGGGTTGTATTAATGGATCAATTTTACATCATAATCCAAGCCCATTTTTTAGAATTAATTTTTTCCAACTCTCCCAATTGCTATTTCGATTTAGGGAAATTACTTTTGGTACCCCTCAAATTTAGACTTTTTCTTTTGGTGTCCTAAAAATTTTGTTTTCCTTTTGGTACCCTTATATTTTTAATTTAGTTCCATCCTTACCCTGTCTTCCAAAAAACTTGACTTTCCGTCACTCAGTTGGCCAAAATTAGAATTTAAAAAAATATAATTAATTCGCCATCATCTTCAACCTCTAGCCCTTCCAAAAAAGAGATATTTCAGCTTCCATTCTTCCTCTTCCCATCAACCATCGGCTATCTTCAATACTTCATTACCATCATCCTCATTCACCTCACATACTCATGTCACTTCACCCTGGTCGACCCCAGATCCACTCCCACATCGTGCCCACCTAACCACAATCGATCCAGATCCACACCCACATCGTGCCCACCTAACCACAATCGACCCAAATCCGCTCTCGTTCCTTGTTTCGCATGAACAGTCGAGTTTCCAATCGGTTTTGTTAATATAATTAGTGTTCAAATTAGATTACAAAGGCAATGAATTTGGACTAAAGAGGTGTTCAATTCGACCAAAAAAAAGGTGTTCAATCTTTGTTGATTTCTACTTTGAACAATCGACCCAGATCTATCTACTCCCATTCCTCTCTTATGCAATAACTTTAATCAAGTTAATTTGGGCTAAAATGGGAAGAAGATTGATTGAAATTAACAAAGAAGGTTGATGAAGATAAAAAAAAAGCTAGTTCATCACTTCTACTTGGTAAATCTCTATGTATTTCGAAATTTGCTCAGGACTACTTTGGAAGATGAAACTCGTTTCTCTCTTTATTGGAATGGACGGATGAGAGGAAAGAAGTTGTGGATTGGGTTCCTTAATTTGATTGGTTCATTCTTATTTGACATGGATTACAGTTTTGGTCCATTAGATCGTAATGTAAACCAACGATCCAGATTGATTCATTATAATTTACCACTTTATTCCACTTGTTACATAATTAAGAAATTATATTTTATCATAATAATTTTAATATGGGAAGGAATAAGGAAATTATTTTGGGCAATAAAGAAATCATTGTGTAGAATAATACTGATGAATTATTTCCTACATAAGATACACCAAATCGTTAAAATATTGCATATGTGTAAGTATATCAGAGGAATAGACTTTTTTTTTCAGCAAACCCCAAATGATTTCATCCAAAACTTAGAACAATATGCCAAAAACCAAATCACTCAATGAGAACGAACCAAAAATTGGAATGAGGATGAAGAAACACCAAAACAAATTAAAAGAAGTGTAAACAAAGAAAAGAAGAGAACAAAAAAGTGGCATAAACCTGCCACCAATTCTTATAAGCTAAACTTTGATGGATCAAAGTATAATTCAACCACTGCTTCAACGGGTTTTGTAATCAAGGACCATAATGCTCAACCCATAGGCCTAGGAACAAAAAATATGGGGTTATCTCTGTCTTACAAGTAGAGGCGCTTGCTTTATAGGACATAATTCGAGAAGCTAGAAGACTAGGGATTACAAGCCTTGAAATAGAAGGGGATAATATCATAGTTATCAACGCAATCAAAGAAATTGGAAAATGCTCGTGGGAAATTGAGATGTTGGTCTCGGATATCATGGTTTCACTCCAACAATTCCCCAATATCTCTATGTATCACGTTGTTAGAGAATGTAATATTGTGACCGAAAAAATCGCTAAGCTATGCCACAACATCCCTAATGATCATCTGATGGATCATGCAAAACTCCAAGTCCTCATCCGCAAGAATTCTCTAGGACGCCCCCTTAGGGACATCCTAATTCTTACATGTTAAAAAAAAAGATAAAATCATATTTGTATAATATGTTTGTGGCTATATATAGCTAGATTGATTAAGGGTGTGTTCTTTTATGTATTTATAAAGATATTGAAGTGTGTTAAAATCTTCTCTAAAAACAAATGCCATTTTAGACATTCAAAGAACACACCCATCAGACTTACTTACTCCTAAAATTAGTAATTAAAGAGATATCCCAAAAATGCAATTCCTCCAAATTTAGCTCTTATCTCATAGTTTTCTTTCTTTCAGTTCAATGAATCAATGCAATTCACTACACAACACTGTTACTAATACGTTATATTATATTCTAGGGCTTATAATATATTCTAGGGATTATTATTAGTATTTTAATTAATGTACTTTAGGGCTTAGTAGTATAAATACTCCTATATTGTTATGTTTTTCATTAATCAATCAATCAATCAGAATGAATTAATTATCCCAAACCCTAATTCTCTCTTCTCATCTGCGTCTCTTTTTTGTCTTCTCCCCTACCTCGTCTGAGTCACTCTTTCCCCTGGCCTTTGCCCCTTCTTCCCTTCCCTAGTTACAGTTTGTTCATTGAATTCGGTACGAGATCTCTACGGTCTTGCATGTATCTGATAACTTGCATTTAGGTAGTGTTTAGGATGCATATTTATGTTTATTTTGCATGGTTTTATCTTAGTTTAGTCTAGTTCTTAGGTTTTTAGGTTTTCTAGGAAATTCGGGTTTTGCGCTTGTTTTGTTCGGTTTTGCAGATCTTTAGGTAAACAAGCATGGATGGGATGGATCTTAGAGGACTATGGTGAAGTTTGAGGAAGCTTATAGTGATACAAGTGAAGATTAGAAGAGTTAACGCCCAAGAGCTTGTGTGAAAAGAACGCTTAAACCCGGGCTATGCATTGGAGTTCTTGTTTCGACACCTCTATCTTGCAATGCTTGGTTTGGGAGCTATAGTGCTCTGATGGAGCTGAATTTGTTATCACTGGAAAGCTAATTCAAAGAGCTACAATTCATATTTTTACTCCGAGTCCAAATTCCAACTCTAAGTGGGTCAAAACAGCCTCTGAAGTGACGCCTGAATGCTGAACCGAGGCAAAAGCGCGGGATGACAATTGCTCGACCGCGCAATTCAGAGGCTAAGCCGCGCAATTCCAACTGAGGGATGATTGCGTGGGATGGACAATGCGCGGCCGCGCATTTCAGGGCCGATGTCGCGCATTCGGGAATTTCAGCGGAGCGTGGATTTTGGGTCGAGTTTTGGATTGGGCTTTGGTATTTGTTCAAATGGGCTTTTGTCATCCGAGTGTATGGGTTTTGATATATCTTTTGAGGGATATTTTTAGTAGACATATAAATACTTTATGTTAGATTATTTTCTCATAACTTTTGATCAACTTTTGGAGGCTAGGGTTTTCTCTCTGGAGGCAAACTTGAACCTTTGTAAGTTTTCTTAATTTCAATTATGAATTGCTAAATTTCTCTTGTGTTTGGCTAGTTATTGAAGTCGTGATTTGTATGTGGTTGTGAGGTTTGATTGATTCTCAACAAACTTGAATAGAAATTATTCCCTGTGCTTAACTGAATCTGAATTATTCTAGAGTTTTGTTAGATTGATCACCTAATAGAATTTCTAGATTGATTTACAACTGAATCTGATTAATTACCGGTCGGAGTTAATTTGATCAAGAGTAGACTTTAATTAATTTAGTACCGGTCGGACAAGTTGATTAAAGTAGGGAATAAATTCATAATTCACTCAGATGTCTGGTTGCTCTAAGTGTTTGTTTCTATTGATAACTTGAATCGTCATGCTGTTGTTTAATTGAATCTAGAAGGTCTTCTAGGTTGTTAAATAATTAGGGTTGTTAGACTGGTTGTTCTATCAACTATATATGAAGTTCGGGTTTTAATCCTTAGTAGGGTTATTATCCACAATAGATTATTCAAGTGAGAAGAGAATCAAGAGAATCGATGATCAACGAATCAATATCATGATGGATCTAACTAGTTGAACACGTTTGTTTCTCATATATTTAAATCATCTTTTGCATTCATAGTTAGTTTTATTCTTGCATATTAGTTTAGATAATCATTCTGAAAACCCCCAATACTAGTTACTTGGCACTTAAGCAATAACACATTTACACGAGTCTTTGTGGGTTCGACCCTTGCTTCCACTCTACTCAGATTGGTTAAGTTAGGATTCTTTGATAGGTAAAACGACTGAAAAATACCTCATCAGTATCAATTGGTGCTTTCATCCCTGAACTTTTCGAATTGTGGACAAGTCGATTGTCAACGGGGGAGAATTGCAATCCCCATGACCAAAGAGAAAGAAATCTCTCATGTCAAACACAATAACGCGGATCTCCGCGACATCCGAGATCTACTCTAAAAGCTGTTTTTGAAGTTCTGTAATGCTCACCAGGTGCGAGAGGTTCAAAGTCGAACTTTGTATGTCAAGATTCATTGGGAAATCTACCCAATTTCTTGCACTATATTGGAGCAACTGTTTTCGACATTCGGAATTATTGAGGACCTTGAGATGTTTAGGCCAGAAACATGGTTTCATTCCAAAATTCGTTTCAAGAATAGAGAATCAGCCATGGATGCCTTGTCCTTCTATGGGAGAAACATCTATGATGGATGTTGTCAATTGGAGTTGTGGCTTGGAGAATTGAAGTATGAGGAGGCTACGGAAGTAAGCTTATCGTCAAAAGGTTCAGTGACTCTTTCGGGTTCGAGCCAAGTGGAAGCATCGGTCGACGCAATCGGCTCAACGGCGCCCGCGACCACCTTCCCCGCGCCCGCGGCCCGGTTCCTCACATCCGTGGCTCACGTGACTCCAGCGGCGCCCGCGGCTACCGGCTACGCGCCCGCGGCTGCGACTCCAGCGCCGATGCCGGCGGCTACCACACCGGCGCCCGCGGCTACCAGCTACGCGGCCGCGGCTGAGGCTCCATCGCCTGCGGCTTCGTCCTTCGCGGCCTTCGTTTTCCCTTGTCCACCGCCTGCAAATTTAAATCCTAAAAGTCTTGGCGTCGATACGGAAATACAAGAGAAGGAAGCTTCATAATCAAATATTAATTCCGTTGAGGTACATGTCGATTCATTTGATAATTCCGTCCGAATTGATGATTCAGTTGATGAATTGGTAGAGTTTAGTTTGGGTGAGATCAAGTTGAACTCCATGGCGTTTTTGGCCATCTCAGACATTTCGGACAATCAGGCATGGTGGGAAGGAAACTTGGATTTTGACCCAGGAATTCTGGGCATGAGCTTGTCAAAGGGTCTTGAGTTGTTTCTGTTTGATGTTCCAATGAAGAAATGTTTGGGCATAACCGAGTGGTTGGATGGTGATGTTTGGATGGGTCGTAGTAATGGGATTCACCAGCCGATGTTTGTACTTGATGCGGGCATTGACATGCATGCGTCGGTGTATGAAAAATTGATTTTTGATCCAGGTGGTAGTGGAAAATCTGAGTTTATGTTGATTACTCAAGCATTGATAAATGCCCGTGAAGTGTTTCATCTCAGAATCACCTTGCTTTCATTTACTTGGTTGAAACAGAAGATTGAGGTTTTTGTGTGGGTATTTGATCCTGGAGGAACATGTTTCCAACAACGGCTCATGATTTCTCTCTCGGATTTACGACTTGAGGACAAGTCGATTGTCAACGGGGGAGTATTGATACGTTATATTATATTCTAGGGTTTATAATATATTTTTGGGATTATTGTTAGTATTTTAATTAATGTACTTTAGGGATTAGTAGTATAAATACTCCTATATTGTTATGTTTTTCATTAATCAATCAATCAGAATGAATTAATTATCCCAAACCCTAATTCTCTCTTCTCATCTGCGTCTCTTTTCTGTCTTCTCCCCTACTTCGTCTGAGTCACTCTTTCCCCTGGCCATTGACCCTTCTTTCCTTCCCTAGTTACAGTTTGTTCATTGAATTCGGTACGAGATCTCTACGATCTTGTATCAGTTAGATGATATAAAAGTTCTTTTTTTTTGGTAACACATAACATAAAGTTCTAGTATTATACATTGTGATACGTACAACATTTGTGGCTATATAACATAAAGTTCTAGTATTCACAGCACTAGCAACACTGTTACACAATATATTGTAATAATAACATTAGCTAGTTACATTTTGACAAGTACCTTGTACGTCTTCATGACATTAGATTCTGTGAGCTGGAAATGTAGGTGGTACTATATATATATGCATAACCCTACTCAAAGAATATTTCCTATAGTCCTAGTAATTCAGCTACATGTATAATTTGTACTTGCTACTCGATGTTTCAATGCAAGTATGATAGGATCTAGCACTTTGAAACTTGAAACTTTTGCTAGCTAGCTGCTCCAAATTTGACTAATCATGCAAGAGATCAGATACAGTTATTTATCCAAGTAGTAAAGCCAAATTAGCTAGCTTGGGTGTATAATCTGTGTGTGTGGGTTTGATGATTGCATATATATCTCCATTGCAGGGGAATCTCGTTCATTTTGAAGACCTTTTTTACTTGTCCCCTGCACTTTAATTATCTCTTCATCCTCCTTCAATACGTACTTATCCTCTACAATCTACATAGGCAATATTAATTAGAGTGGATTATATATTTATATCATTGATCAAGAAGTTCATTCAATCTAATTAAGATTGAACAAAACATCACAAACTATAATATTGATATAGTTTTGGGTGAATAGTGGGTCGGTGAATCAGGATTCAATTGGGTTTCAAACTTTTAATTAAAGTATGGTTCGATTAAATTGAGATTCAATTGAGTTGGGATTCACTTGAATTAGGATTCAATTAAATCAAGTTTTGGTTAAATTGTATTATGGTTAAATGGAGTTTTAATTGAAAGTTCAATTGATTCGAACATCAGTCAATCTAATTTCGATTGAATTAGATTTTAGATGATGTATCTATTTCAAATTTAAGGAAAAATTATATATAATAATCACTAGTGTATAATTTCTTTATATTATTGATAACAAAAGAGTAAATATAGATATTATATTTTAGTGAAAAATCAAATTAAATTGATTGAGTATAGAGTGTCCCTAAACCTGAATTACATAATACTTGATTTGCGGCCTTTTAATTTTCTTATTTGTTTCTTAAACATTTTGTAAGTCATACTTGCCTCACTTAATATTATCGGTTGTAATTGTAATTGATGTCACTCGTGAGAATATGTTTAAGTATAACATAGTATAGGTACTTCAATTAATTATCCTCTCTTACTTTGAATACAAATCCAGGGTCTAGCTATAATGAACGGGTAAATGGATGATTATAGTTGCCTAGGTCCTTACTCCTTGGTTGAGACTTGAGATTGAATTAGAAGGGTTTAAATTTTTTAAATGATGTTTGAGGTGTTGGGTATAATCGGATTGAGTTGTTTTAGGTGTTGGGTATAACTTGGTTGAGTTTTTTAGGTGTCGGGTATAATTGGGTTGGGTTGTTTAGTGTTTAATTGAGTTTAGGTTTACTCGGGTGTTGAGTTCAATCGGGTTCGGGTTCAATCGAGTGTTGAGTTCAATCAGGTTCGAGTTGCTCGGGTTTCGGGTTGGTCTTTTCGAATATAATCGAGTTCAGACTATTTCTTAAACCAGTTGCTTTTGTATTAGATCAGATTGGGTTGGAGTCGGTTTTAGGTTTAATTTTATAATTTTTTTTGAATGTCGGTCAGGTCTTGAGTTAGGACAAAATTTGCCACCCCAATTATGACTACATATTTTTCTAGATTAAGTATTTTACTTAAGAACTCCATTCCTTAATATATGTACATTGGATTAGAAAAACATAATTTAAGAAATGGATGGAGTATCTACGTACATAATTATCTAGGATGAAGAAGGTTAAGGGATCTTGGGGTTGCTTGTAATGCCATCAAACCACGTACGTACTTTAGCAAAAGGAGGCTGGCTGGGGGCGTTGGTTTGGGAGAAGACGATGTTTTTGGGGAAGCCAAGAAAGATATGTGTCCAATTTGGGAGAGGGTGATCGAGAAGTTAATCATTTATTATTCTCTTTCGAAGACCGGCCCATGCAAATGCAAATCATCACTGCTTTTGAATATCCCACATTCCGATCCTCATTTCCACATATATAACACCACACCACGTGAGATTCACGCTCTCTCCTCAGCGCGTGCCACTTAGTAGTATACTTACCACAGGCCAATTCCCCAATAAGACCTTGATTTCTAAAATATTTCATTAAATACACCATTAATGCATTATTTTGCATTAAAATATGAATTCAATACATTAAATTCATAATTTAATGTAATTTAATGTAAAATAATGAATCCAGATGGACCTAAACTTTATATAAATCAAAATGGCAAACATTTTATTTATTGCATAAACAATTTTTCAATGTTACTAAATGTACAAGCATTAGAGATTTGCAATATATATAGGCTACATCATCATTTTCTTGAATAATTTATTAACAAATCCAGATTCACTATCATGAGATAACTTACACTTCTAGATTTCACTTTTGATTCAATACATGACACTACATCATCAAATTCTTGTTCCTCATCATTTTCCCGACTTAAGTCACGTGGGTTCTTTTTGACCAACCCTGGGCCCCACCCTCCAAACTCTCCTATATATAAATCCACCACTCACTGTCATTTGCACTTCCATCTCACACACAACACAACTCCTCTCTTCCAATTTTTTTTTTGGTTGAAACTCCTCTCTTCCAATTAGCTCTCCACTTCAACAACTCAAAAACCCAACCACTCAAGCAACCTTAAAAAACACAATGGTGGGCCCTTGTCCATGTGGCATGTACCCCTGCCACGGCGGCTACCAATGCTGCTCCTGGCCGCCGGCGCCGGCGCCTTCCTACGCCCCCTACGACGACTCGGGTGACTACTGCTACTCCTCCATCAACGACTACTCCTCCCCCTCCGTGGACTGCACGCTCTCCCTCGGCACCCCCGCCACTCGCCGGAGCTCCGGATCGGAAAATCAAGAACGGAGGAGGTCGAACTTCTGCGGCTGGGACTTCCTCCAGACGAAACACTCTTCGTCGTCGTCTTCTTCTTCTTCCAAGAAATCTTCTTCCCACCGAAGCGGCAATAGCAGTAGCAATGGCAGCTCCGGCGCCGGCGCCGATCCTCTCCTCGCCCGCCGGTGCACTAATTGCGACACTACCTCCACTCCTCTTTGGCGTAACGGCCCCAGGGGTCCTAAGGTAATTTCCCCATTTTCTTACATATTCATTTAAATCAATTAAATTTAAATAAGAAAAATTATTTGCGTCATTTTGATTGGTTAATTTTGTCTTTTTAAAGTCTCTTAATATACATTATATTATTTTAATTAAAAAAAAGATGTATTTCATTTTTGAGGGACCGTACGTAATGTTTCGTTATATGAGCGATTTTGATTTATCAGGGTCCTAAGGTAATTGCCCTTTTCGAGAAATTTATTTACTCCGTAGTTAATTAATTTGAATTACATAAAATAATTAGCATTTGAATTAAAGATAGATCATTGTATGAGCCATTTTGTGATTTATTTTGTCAAATTTAGGAATGATTTCTAATCATAAGATACACTAATTACTAGAAAATGATTTAAATTAAAGTAAATATTTTGTTTGGTGGCAGTCGCTTTGCAATGCTTGTGGAATAAGGTACAAGAAGGAAGAGAGAAGAGCGACGGCGGCAGCCGCTACTAACGCCACCTACGGAGGCGGAGGAGGAGGAGCGACGGTGGATAGCCACGTGGCGGCCGGATACTACAACGGCGCGTGGAATCAGTACCACCAACCGGAGAAGATGCAATACTTCTTGCATGTACACGACTTCAATTAAGCCGCTGGAATTAAAAGGTTTAAAACCGAGAAACGCAGACGACGTCGTTTTGGGGCGAGTGGCGATCGAGTTACGACCCGTCAAAAAAGCTGTTACGGGTGGGCCTCACTTTGAGTGGGCCTCCTTTTTTCTTTTCTCAAACACAATACTCTGCAAATGGGATAATTCAATTCTCCAATGTTGTTAGATTTACTTTTTCTTTTATCTTCTTTTTTTGTGTTTACTTCACTTTTTTTTTACATTATTTTTATTTTTTGTTTTTTGTTTTTTGTTTTCCGATGAGATGAGGGCCTGATGATACACTAGGATATGTGACCCCTTCTTTTGTTAGCTTGGTTATATATAAATCAATGAAATCTTAATACGTTAATTGTTTTTATGTTTTGTACTTGGAAATTGAAATATAATGCAATGCACTATTTTAATTATTGAACTATTATAAATTATCAAATGGCAAACATATGCTTCAGTAAGACAGTAATTGTTATTCATTTTTGAAATGAATGATCTAACCCTGACAAAACTTGCATTGTCTCGCTTTTCTTTCTTGAAGTTGAAAACAAAACACAGACATCCTGGTAATCTCCATACACTAGTATTTTACCTCACAAACATACTCGTTTTTCCAATCATTTAGTGTACTTAATTAGTTTGTCACGGGTTAAAAATGAGAACAATTCACTCTTTATTGTGAGCTTTGTTTGATGTGTGTATAAGAGAAAAAAATATTAACAAAAGAAGTGTTATTGTTTTTTGAACATGTAAGATTATACGATCCCAACCTAATGTTGACCGCTATCTTATATCATTTTTGCGGATGAAAATCAAGAATTTTAATTTGTCGTGTAGCTACTTTTTTTGGTCAAGTTAGAGTAAATGGTTTGATTCTAGACATTGCTTTCTTCTCCAAACTCAAAGGTGAAATTATTATTGTATTTTATTTTTATCCAGTCTATTAATTTAATCCCGAATTTCTAGATGAAGAAAACACTTTTCCATGTATAAAAGGTATAGATTAAAAACAAAGACAAATTAGCTAGAATTGATGTGGAGCTTGTGAGAGATACCATGCCGATGGAGGAGGTAAAGGAGACAAAATGGTTGGATTAGAAAGACAAAAAAATGAATTGGGAATGGCGTTTGATTAAAGTTTACTATCCGGTGATCCAGCAGATTGCAGGCCCACTAAGTATATCTGAATTTCTCTTTTGGGTTTGGATTCTACTTGTTCCTCTTTCTTGTAGGTATTAGTTTCCCCCCTTTTCTAAGAAAATGGTTTTTTAATTGTTATTAGGGGACCTAGAGCATCTAACATCCAGATAGTCGTCCTAGAGCATCCTTATGAATGATGTTCTAAAAGCATGTCTGAACGATCCAACAATGTAGTTCACCATAAAGTTACACTCCTTGAAAACGTGAGAAATGCTCTAACTCTGAAAACGGGCAAGGAAGCAGATGATGTCGGACCTAATCAACTCGATCACCCGCGGACAACGTCGGTCGCTAAGAACTACATTCACCAGCTACAAACAATCACGTACGCCCTCGATCTGAATGTGGGAACAACCACAACAAGTGGCTTCAAGAATTCCCTGCCAAAGAGCGATGGCCTCGGTGGTCAGAACGGACTAGTGGCCTATCATTCCCCCATCGAAGTGGATTGGTGAGCAATCATGGTCGCATAGAATGAACTCGATGGAAGGTAACACATTAGAGCTAACTACACCATCAAAATTAATCTTAATGTGGTAAGGCTTTGATTTTTCCCACTTAGCCAATGTTTGCTTTTTTTTTTCTACCCCATGGGCCCCCGGAAGCCAGACTCCGATTAGTCGTGTTACCTGTATTTTTCCAATCATTCCGCCGAGGGCAAATAAATTCACATATATTATTCTGATTGAAGGGGGCTTTGCCCATTATTTGTGTCAAAAACTTTCTTGTTCCTAGATACCAAATGCACCACCATGCACTTTTTAAGGTTTCCATTAATTTCATCCTTATCTATCTTGGCTCTTATTTCATGTAATATTATTTTGTGTGGTTGCTTGTTTTCATGGTCAATTTGGTTAACAATTTGATCTAGCTTTGGGTTAATTGCTTAGATAGTTATTTTCATAGCTGGACATTTAAGAAGGATATGTGAAATATCTTCAACGGTATTATCACAGGGAGTACACCCTTGTGTGATTGGGATGCGGTTTGCCGCAAGTATGCTTTTGGTTCGGAGCCCATTCCGAGCAATTTTTCACAAGCAGTTCACCATCTTTGGTGGGATGTTAAGTTTCCTAATCTATTCCAGATTAATCTAGGGCTCGCCTTTGTTGTTGTGGATCCATTGCATTATGGAGTGCGTAGAATATCACCCATTTTACTTGGTTGATAGTACAACCTATCCAACACTTTATTGATACGCATGATGATTTTGGAGAGATTGATGCAGCCAAAACTAACCCGCAAGCGAACGAGGTCAATCGTAGTACCTCAAGTGTCGATCCCACAAGGACCATACCAATTGTAACTCTACTAGTTAATTAGGCCAAAAAAATGTAATGATGAATTGAAATTGTATAACTAAGGTAACAAATAATAAAACAAATAAAGAGGATAAAAACTATGGGATAGATGTGTCTAAGGTTAAGGATCACCACACCAATGTTTCAATAAATAAAATCATACTCTGCCTGAATTTATTTGAAGGACCAACTATCTAAGGTAAACACTAACTTCTCTCGGACGATAAGTGCATGTACCTAAACTCGACTAACGATGTCGTGTAAAGCAAGTCAAATTTAGATCCTTTGAGCTCTTTAGAGACTAGGGATAAACAATCCTAGCATTCGCTGTCGCGTTCCGCTAGAATCATTCAAATCATAGAACTACTACGATAGTTAAAAATCACACAAGAGAAAATAAATTGCTTTCGCATAGATAATTCTCAAGTTCAATACCTAGGGATATGAAAAGAACCAATTTTTAGTCCTTAACTTATCAATTTCCTATTATTGTTATCTCCGGTCGGTCTCAAACCCTAATAGGAATCCTATATGCATAAAACAAGTAGGGCATAACGCAACCGAGGATCGAATCAAATATATTTCAATTCAGGCAAAGAACATAACTTTAATTAAATACACATTGAATGGATCACCAAAACCCTAGAACTAGGAATTTAGCTAAGCATGATTGAAGACATAATCAAAATATATAAACTAGCCAAAAATTATTCAATATAATCAAAGAGTAAGAAAACTATTTTTTATTACGTGCCAAACATTTCAAAAGAATTACGATTTTTAAGGGGGATGGGGGCTATGAAAGAGCCGAATCCACAAATGGAACGGAGTTCCAACACCTAGCTAGGGTGTAACATCCCTCCAATGAATAGGAGCGAAAAAGATCATGATCTGAATTACCGAGAGAAAAGAGGGAGGTGAGCCAAACCACTTAATAATACCGAGGGAAGAGAGGGTGATGAACCGTACCACTCGATGATCGAGTTATTACGAATTGTCAAGGGAAGAGAGGGCGTAAAGCCATACCACTTGACATATTTTAGAGAGATGTTAGAGTCAAAAGACTCAAAACCATCATCCCTAAACCTATCTTAAACCCATAACAAATCTCGAAAAGAGGTTTAAACAAGCAAGACCACAATAAACGGACATAAGTTCACTTCTAGCGTACGAAAAATAATAACGATAATAAAATGTCATTATTTTGAATAATAGATATATCCTATGTTCATTTATTTAAACAAATAAGTATGTTCCCAACATAGAGAAGGTAACAAAATCGAGATATCGAAAAAGTTACAAGGAGAATATCCACTTGCCTTGAATTTCACTTGATCTTAACGAAAGCTTGGAAATTAAGACGACCTAGAATTCTCGATAGCTTGACTTAGCAATCCGAGATAGTATAAAGAAATGAATTGTATTAAAATCCTTATTTCTTTTCCTTTAATAACCTTATCTTATTTTCTTTTCCTAAGAGTAAGGGAATTATTCTAAATTCCTTTTGGTGCCCTCCAGTCTTTTACTTTTTCCTTTTGGTGTCTAAAAAAATTATTCCTTTCGGTGCCCCTCTACTTTACATAAATTTTGTCCCGTAGCCAAAAACACCCAAAATTCATTTTCCATCCATTTTTTTGTATTTCCATTAAAATAAATAAATAAAAATAAAACAAACCAATGAGCTCATCTTCCATGAACCACCCTCTCAGGCGTCCACCCTCTCTAGCATCGACCACCACGAAGGCGCTTCAAGGAACCGTCACCATCGCTAGCAGCACCGGCAGCATCAGCAACGCTGCTTTCTCTCTCACCGGCTTCAATTTCCCTGTCGACGTTCTCACCTCTCAAGGCCACAAGGACGAAGCTCTTTGCGGTTTTTCCTCTCCCTCTATCCCTACTAACACCTATAGCTAATCACTCGTTTTCCTTTCAATTATGCGAATTTTACGATTTGAGTTATTTGGTAGCGGTTTGAGCCCTCTTCCCCAATTTCAAAAGTAGTTTGGAAAAAAGCCCTAATTATTCAGTTGTTCCAATGCTTTGAAATTGGCATGCTGAAGTAGAAATTAATGATGATTTCTGTTTATGGTGTGAGAATTGGAGGCTAATTTCGCACTGATTTTGATTTTGCGGCTCTAAAGACGGATCTAATGGCTTCACCGAATAAGGAAGTGAAATCCTTGGACGAAGATAGTTGGATGTTCAAGGGACCTCGATCTTGAATCAATCATAAATCAAGAAGATAGAACTCGTTCTGTTGTTGAATTTTTGCACAGAGAGAGAGAGAGAGCTATAAATGAATTTTCTCAACCAGGATAGAACATCATTTGATGCTATGGAATGAATAATTAAGTGGCTCTTTCTGCACTAAGACCAGTCAAATTTGAGAGGGGTGGTCGGCCGTGGTTGATGAATTGCTCATTGTTTGTTTGATTTTTTTTTTATTTTTTTAGCAGAAATAGCTAAAAAGTAGATGGAAAATTAATTTTGGATGGATTTTGGCTACGGAACAACATTTATGTAAAGTAGAGGGGCACCAAAAGGAATAATTTTTTTCTTGGATACCAAAAGGAAAAGTCAAAAACTTGAGGACACCAAAAGGAATTTCCCTAAATAAAATAAAGAGTTTTCGTAGCATAGCAGGAAGGGAGAAGTGTTGGTTGTGGAGAGTGCAAGAGGTCGAGGGTTTGAGTCCCACCTCTAGCATTTTTACTCTCCCTTCATTCTCTTCTCTTTTTTATTAAAATTTCTATGTTAACGGAAAATAAAATATGGTTTATTTAAAATTAAAATAAATTTTTATTTGTTACCAAGTTAAACTTTATCCAAGATTGTTATTATTATTATTATTTTGAAAAATTAGAATAAAGAATAACTTGTTATTTTAAAGAGATATTTAAATTATTAAAATAACCATTTTCTTTTCATTAGAAATAGCGGCTATTACAATAGTACCCCCTGAAAAATAGTTTCGTCCCCGAAACTAGGGAAAACTTATAGCGATATAAATTTAGAATACACAGATAGCTACAAACATTCACAACTGTGAGGAGACAACAAAATTTCTAGTCCCCCCTTGAAGAACGCTTTAGTTAAGACTACAACAACTTGGGAAAACGTATCTGCATCTTTTGCTCAGTCTCCCAAATTTCTTTAGTCCAGCACCTGAATTAGGGCACTTCTTTAATACGTAGTTTCTTCACTCGATGTTCCATGATCTAGTCTTATCAAAGCACTCAACAACCTTCCACTGGGTTAGTGCAAGGTTCTCATGACTCACTCAAGTTCCAGAAGAATCTTATCTTTTAGTTATTAGTGGAACACGCATCCCTTACTTTCCAAAACTTTAAAGATGAACCTCAAAAGAACAAGTAGAAGAATTACTATTGCACCTTTTTCTTAAGGAATCGTTGCATTAATATTCCTTGGAAAGATTCTCACATGTGTACTTATGTGGTTCAAACGAACCAAATGAAAAGGATCGAAAATCCAATTGGTCTTACTATCGAAGTAGGCAGTTGCTCAAGCGGTCTCATCCTTTAGCTTGGGTTATACCTACGGAAATTCTGGACTATCCTTCGAAGATAAAAGGCAAGATTGCTTATAGAATAAGCATCTTAATTGAAACGAGCACTAGAGTGTCTCCAGGGACTAATCCATTCTATATAGAGTCATTGCAAATGAATTCTTTTAAGACGGATATTCAAAAACTTTCGAGATGGAATCGATGCTTGAATATGTGAGAGCCATGCCTTGGAAGAAGAATTTCGATTTTGAACTTCTAATGAAGTTACTAATGGGACAAACGATGGTTTATATCATAAAAGAAGACAACCATCTTTATGATATTCGAACATATTAACTATTGAGAATTGGTTCGAGCGTCCTTCTATATTATACGTTGTAATTCTTATAAGAAAATAGTTTTTCGTAAACAAGGTTGAATTCGAATGACTAAGTGGTTTTATTCAACCAATGTGATCAACATCGGGGAACTATCTCCAACATAGTCGCTTAATGCATATATCTTCACAGGAACAAAACCTGAATTTCTACCTCAACCATGTGATCAAGATGGGAGATCGATGCATTCCGCCTTTTGGGTGGATCGCACGGGTGCCCGATCTCGGCTCAGAAGGGCCTTGGATCTTCTCCAACAGATCGTAACCGGGATAAGCGCGAACCACGGGGTGGCTCGTGAGGGAAGTAACCAAGAAAGGATCGGACTGAGTCCGAATCCTAGGGCCGGCAAGGAGGCTTGGCCGAGAAAGGGTGTTTAGGGTTAGAAAGGTGTGACGCCTAGGCCTTAGGGAAGAGAAACTCGATTCACAAAAGACAGTATGTATAAAGCAAGGCATAATTAAAACTTATTACAAAGAGTTCTTTAAATAGAGAAGACTAGGTCTAACTAGATTTAACTAATGCCTAATCTAACTATTGGGCCAATCTCTTAAGCATAAGTAGACACACGCCCAAAAATAGTAATAGTGGAAACATAAATAGAAACTAATTATAAATAGAGACATGCCAAAATAGAAAATATAATAAATAATAATAAATATAATAATAACGAGCTAGGTCGGAATCCAAGGCGAACGCCAAGGTCTCGGTAGACTCGGACTCGTCATGATCGTTCTCGGTCTAGGACCGGAATGCATCATCCTCCCTCCCTTAGAATCGAAGCGTCCTCGCTTCGAGCTTGGGGGGTCCGGGGAGAGGCGGAGATCAGTAGGCAGCATAAAAATATTGTCGGGCTCGGTGTCGTCTTTCGGAACATCTATAATGGGCAAAACGAACTCGGGTTCCGAAGATGGCACTAGATCAAGTACGGGCGCGACAGCGATAGACGGTAGCTCGGCTGCTGTGGGGAGAAAAGGCATCGGACAAGACTCCAAAATCGGCAAACTCGGCACATACAAGACAAGCTCGCTATCCAAAACAGACGTAGCCTGGACATCTGCGGGTGTGGACCGCTTTTTAGCCGCTTCGGCGACTAGTGATGCAATGGCGTCGAGTTCGGCTTGGATCAGGACCAACTCCTCTCGTATGGCTGCTCTCTCTTGAGCCAATTAAGTCAGCGATGCGATCGGTGTTGGCACTGAACGGCATGGGCTAGCATTGGGGTGCACGGCCGCGTCATGGTACTCCTGGCACGCTCTCTGAATACAGTGACCACTGTTGAAATAACGCAGGCTAGGGCGCGGTTGCGTCAGGCTGGAACAAGTCTGAGTCGGCGGTGGCGCAACCGGTATCTCGAAAGGCTCATCATGATAATAAACCGGCTTGGATGGGCACCGAAACTCATAGAACTCGTCATCGTCATAGGAACAACGACGACGAGTCGGTGCTAGAGAGAAATCATGTTGGTCATGTGGCAAGCTTTGCGGTGGAATCCAAGTGGGGTGGACCTTCGGAACTTGCATGTACGGACGATGATATTAATGACGGGACGGTGGAAGTCTCGGCGGTGGAATCCAATCGAAATGCCCATATGGCACTTGCCGGGGTGGCCAATTGTGGAATCTTTGGGGCGGGGAATCCCAAGGGAGGACCGAACATAAGGGGCAATTCATGACTCGCTCCTTGTTACAAAATTACATAAAATCCGGCCAACTAACAACGATTCCTAAGCCAAAATAAAAAAAATATATCGAACTCTTTTTTTATTATTATTTGCCGATCTTTCTCTTTTTTTTTTTAAATATGGATTGTCTCTTCTTTTTAATTAATCTTACTAAAGATCTCACCAAATCTCACCAAACATATATATTTAAGGCTAACAGATTAATACTAGCTAATCAGATCTTAACCAAAATCAAACGTATCTCTCCAAAATATACATGCATAGAGAGTTTTAATGGTAACTAGTTGTACCCGTCGTACTCTGTACGACTACGACTCTACGATTCGGTATTATATACACATTATAAATAGGATATTTATAAATAAAAATATAATATAAACTTTAATATAAGCAATTTTATTACGTGTAGAATTTTATAATTTTTTAAATCAATATAAATGATTAAATTTAATGTTGATATTAAAGATATATTATTAAGATAAAATAATTACATTTCTCTTTTTCCTTGATGATATTTCACAAATATGTAATTAAAAAAGAAGATAAAATATGAATAAAAATATATATATATTCAAATATGGAAGAAATCAAAATTTAAAAAATAATATTTAACTTAATAAATAAGATATAATAAAATATAAAAGATAAAACAATTTAATTATATTAAATATTTAAATTTTATTTAATTTAATATAAGATGGGATCAAACTAATTTTGTGATTTGATAATGTAAAGAATAGATAAGATTAAATATAATATTATTCATATTTTATTACTTTCCATGTACGTTATCAAATATTTCAATATATCTATTAAATATTTTATTATCTATTTTTATTAACTTTAAACATTATACATATTTATCATTAATTTTTAATTATAAAAGAAAATCAATATATATATATATCTATAAATAAATTCATCGATCAAAAGATATATGCTAAAAGATTTATATTATTTTGAAATATTTAAAATATTTTATTTTTAATTTTAAATGCATGTATAAGGAAGCTTTCAAAAGATATTGTTATACTAAATAGATATTTGTTTGATTTTAGAGATAAATTTAAATAGTTAAAAAGAATTTCATAGAAAGAAGTTATAATAATAGAAATAAAAAAATTTAAATATGAAGTGGGGCCATAATCGTTCTGGTGGCTAGAAAAGGTATAACTTTAATATATAGTTATAGATTATTTAGAGAAATATATCAATCCGCTCAACAAAGTGGCAAAGATCTTATGGAAATATTTTTTTATTATCGAAACCTTTTTTTTTGTTTGAGCCGATCGAATTTTTTTTGTAAAACAACTGCGGACTTACGAATATGGATCGAGGGACGATCGATCAACAGAGGTGGAATGGTGGCCGCCGCGAACTTGATGGCAGTGTCGAAGAAGGACATCTTCGTCGAGCCACCTAGGCTCTGATACCAGTTGCTGCGTTCCTCCTTTTGGGTGGATCGCACGGGTGCTCGATCTAGGCTCGGAAGGGCATTGGATCTTCTCCAACGGATCGTAACCGGGATTAGCGCGAACCATGGGGTGGCTCGTGAGAGAAGTAACCAAGAAAGGATCAGATTGAGTCCGAATCCTAGGGTCGGCAAGGGGGCTCGGCCGAGAAAGGGCGTTTAGGGTTAGAAAGTGTAGGATCGTTAGTACTTAAACGAGTCGGCGACTCCTGCGAAGTCGTCGACTTTGAGTAACAGTCGAAGTCACTGACTTTGGTAAAGTCAGTGACCTTGAAATAAGCAGCGGAATAATTAATCAAACAGGAAAGATATTACCAAATTGTAAATGACAAGCGATGTATAGTGGAAACTCTTCGTAAACCAACTAGTTTACTTAGAGAAAAACCACTCCCTTCCAAGCTTCTCACTTGGTCGGATTTCAAGAGTCCTTAGACTCGCTCTATTGATTTCTTGAGTGTTACAAAGCTCTCCCGTGTACAATTTGAATCCCACAACCTTGAACCACGCTCTACCTTTGTACCTACACTCTCAACCTCACGCTATGCCTAAGAACACTCGAACTCACCACTTGTACGAATCTCACGCACAAGTCTTCTTCCCTACTCGTACGAATCCCCCGCACGAGTCTTCTTCAACCTAGAACTCTCTCTTTTCTTTTTCTCAAGATATACAATTATGCACGAAAGTCCTTACTTCTAACCTAAAACAATGCAGTATTTAAGCTAGAATAAGGTGTGATTTCGTGTGATATTATTTCCTATTCGGTTAAGGAAATAACATCCCACGCAATCTTACAAGATCTTTCCTAATATAACATTTACGTACACATAAAATATCTCAATGGAATCATATCACCCTCTTATGATTTTAGCACTCTTTTGTGATGATATTCTCCATAAATAAATGCCCCAGCTGTCCTGCAAACAATCGCACACGATCTGTGCGTTCCTTCCATAAATAGTTTTCCTGCCAGCTGGTCATGGTCAGTGACTTTGCCAAGACTTTGCTAGGTCGCCGACTTGGCTTGCAAACTCGAAGTCACTGACTTCCTTGGAACCATCAAAACACAACTTTTCAACAATAGTTTCTTGCAAGTTATCCTTTGTTAGTGACTTCTTCATAAGAACTTGATGTCGATGACTCTCCATGCAACTTCTGTGTCACTGACCTTTGGAACCATCAAAACCCAAATCTTCTAACAAATTCCCCCTTTTTGATGGTGACAAACAACCTGTTCTGATAGAAACTTTGCAGCATACAAACACAATCACAGTAAAAAGAGCAAAGCACAAAAACCATAAAAAGTTCCCCCTAAGCTTAATATCCACATGGTTTCAGTTTTTAGATCCCTCCCTTTAAATCTATTCCCCCGGTTAATTCCCCCTTTTGGCATCATAAAAAAGATTGCTAAACAAGAAAAGAAATCAGAGGCAAAATATGGAAACTTAAAACATAATATCAAAACAGTCATAGATAGTCATCCACCAAAGCAAGAGATAATGTGCGATGCAAAAACAAACAGTCCAGAAATGCAGTACAACCAAATTGAACTAAAAAGAGAAGTCTTTTAAACTGGGAGAATAATGTGGTAAGGGTAGAAGAGAGGGATAGAGAGAGTCATGAACATGCAGCAGTCAGTGACTCAGAACCGAGACAAGCAAGCCTCTCCTCAAACTCCATAAATTTTAACATTAGGATCAGAATGAGTACCTTCTTCATATAGAACTATAGATTGCTTAGAATGTGTGGTCTCTTCCAGAACTTTGTCATTAACATCACCGGAGTCTTCTTTGTTAGTGACTTTTCGCAAGTCACCGACTTCTTCTTTTTCCTTGGTTACTCTTTGATCACCTTCTTCTTTCTCGTCTCCTTCCAGTTCATGCTCTCTAAACCTAGAGCCCTTGTTTCCTTCTTTTTAGATTTTTCAACTCCATTGCCTCCAAATTTTGAGTTTTAACCAACTCCTTCTCCAAATTCTCCTTAGCACTCTCCTCGTCCCTTTTTCGGTGTTTTACTCGATTTCGGAAACGCTTACCGGTTGCGCCGTTTGGCACAGCGTTCCAGTTTCAAGTGATACGGTTAGGGTTTCTTGGTTTGTGTTTAGGTTCATGAAGCTTTTGGATGAGGATGGAGGTATGGTAATAAAGGAACTTGTTCTCTCTTAATGGGAAAGTATCACTTCAATCAAATCAAGCTATGCTCAGAAAAAAATTCTTTCCAAAAACAAACTGATCTTCTTAATATTCTGATTTGATTCACACGCCAATTTTCACAGTCGCTGACCCTGCTCATGTCCGCGACCATCAAACCTGTTTTTCTCATATCAACATATCTATCCATGACATTTGCACAGTCCATGACCTTCTCTTTAAAGAACTTACTTGGCGTTGGGGTTGCACAGGGAGTGCCAAAACAAACCAAGTAGAAAGCATTATTTTTGAGGATTTGTCGATCATGATGATAAGTCTCCGTTTTATAAAGAAATTCAAAAATGAGCTCATAGAGACTCTCAAAACATGATAGGTCAGGGACAAGCATTAGAACCAACCATCATTTGGGCTTGTAATGAGGGTTAGGATCATCAGGTTGATTCTTTTGGGCTAAAACAAAGAGCTCAAAAAGGTTGCACACATACTGAATGTAGTAAAAGTCATCGACAAGTCAAATGCATGGGGTTTCCTAGATATGATGTCTATCAAGAATGCTAAGAATTATACCATAAAAGCATGTCTTCAAAACATATGCAAAGAAATCAATTCTAGCCAATCATCGAGGGAATTCATGTAAGGAAATAGATCATTGAAGAGAGATCATACCTAATTCCATGCGGAGTTGTTCATAGGGTTCACGATTCAAGGCCTTTGTGAAGATGTCTGCTCTTTGATCACTTGTTCTACAGAATTCCATAGTGACTATGCCTTTTTCAACACAATCTCGAAGAAAGTGGTGCCTTATCTTAATGTGTTTAGTCTTTGAATGTTGCACTGGATTCTTTGAGATGTTGATCGCACTAGTGTTGTCACAGAGTATGGGCACTGACCCACACTTCACACCATAGTCACTGACTTGTTGCTTAATCCATAAGAGTTGTGAGCAACATGCTGCAGTTGCAATATACTCTGCTTCCGCCGTTGATAGAGCCACTGAATTTTGCTTTCTAGATCCCCATGACACAAGACAAGGCCCAAGAAATTGAGCGATCCCTGAAGTGCTTTTTCTATCAACCCGGTTCCCAGCAAAATCAGCATCTGTGTAGCCGACGAGCTCAAAATCAAATCCTCTTGGATACCATAAACACAGATTGTCAGTCCCCTTAAGATATCGAATGATTCTCTTAACAGCTTTCAAGTGGGACTCTCTCGGATCGGCCTGAAATCTAGCACATAGGGAAACTCCAAACACAATATCGGGTCTACTTGCTGTAAGATAGAGCAATGATCCAATCATACCCCGATACATTGTAGCATTGACTTTTGGATCCTTGTCATCCTTTCCAAGTGAGGTAGTCGGCGACATGGGAGTATCCAACGGTTTAGCATTCTCCAGACAGAACTTCTTAACACATTCTCTAAGATACTTTTGTTGATGAACTCGTGTCCCATCCTCACCTTGAACAACTTGAAGTCCTAAAAAGAACTTGAGCTCACGGACCATACTCATTTCAAACTCACTAGACATGAGGTCAGCGAACTTCTTCACCAACTTATCATCTGTTGAGCCAAAGATGATGTCATCGACATAGACCTGAACAACAAGTGTGTGACCTCTCTCCTTCAGCAAGAAAAGAGTCTTGTCTACTTCACCACGAACATAACCATGTTGAATCAAGAACTGAGACAATCGATCATACTCGCGTGCTTGCTTCAATCCATAAAGAGCTTTGTCCAGTTTGTAGACATGATCCGGGTAGGCGACATCTTCAAAACCCGGAGTTTGTTCAACATACACTTCTTCCTTTAAGTAGCCATTCAAGAAGGCAGTCTTGACATTCATTTGTTGTAGGTTGAACCCATGATGAGCAGAATAGGCAATGAGCAATCGAATAGCCTCAAGACGAGCCACTGGAGCAAAAGTCTCATCATAGTCAATGCCCTCCTGCTGATTGTATCCCTTAACTACCAGCCTTGCTTTATTTCTGACCACATTTCCTTCATCATCCAGCTTATTTCTAAACACCCATCGTGTTCCAATCACAGATCTTCCCTTTGGCCTTAGGACCAAATGCCAAACCTTATTTCTTTCAAACTGATGAAGTTCCTCTTGCATGGCACTGACCCAATCCGAATCTTTCAATGCTTGTTCAACATTTTTAGGCTCCAACATTGAGATGAAAGCATTGAAAGCAAAAAAATTGTTCAGAGAAGATCTGGTTTGCACACCCTTTGAGAAATCAGTCAGGATGTTAGTGACAGGATGAGCACTTTTCTGTTGATAGTTCCTGACCTGTAGATTTGTCAAGTCACTGACTTGAGTCTGTGGCGTTCTCTCTAACTCTTCATTAGAATCTTCTGGACTTGAGCAAATCTCAGGCGTTTCCTCATCATTTGTCTCATCGTCACTTGTTCTTTGATCATGATCACTTCCCACTGTTCTGTCGGAGTCGATGACACCAGCATTGTCACTGACATGATCACTTCCCCCTGTTCTGTCTGAGTCGGCGACACCAGCATTGTCACTCACTACTGTCTCCTTTTCTGATGCAGCAACTGGAAGTGGATCATCTTGAAACAGATAATATCCTTGATCACCATCATCATGATCCTCAATCATCGAGCCTCCCATCGTGTTCTCATCAAACACGACATGGACACTTTCTTCAATCTTCCTCGTCCTTTTGTTGAATACTTTGTAGGCTTTACTATGAGGGGAGTAACCTACAAAAGTGACAACATCACTCATTGGATCGAATTTTCCCAGAATGTCATTGCCATTATTATGAACATAGCATTTGCATCCAAAAGTGCGTAAGTGGGCGACACTGGGCTTAACTCCTCTAAGCAGCTCATAAGGAGTTTTTTCAAGAAGTGGACGAAGCATGGCTCGATTCATCACATAGCAAGATGCATTAATGGCTTCACCCCAGAAATTTCTTGGAAGACCACTTGAGATAAGCATGGTCCGCGACATGGTCTCCAAGGCTCGAATCTTCCTCTCAACCACGCCATTTTGTTGAGGAGTTCTTGGCGCTGAGAAGTTGTGACTTATGCCATTTTTCTTGAAGAAAATCAGAAACTCAGAGTTGTCGAATTCCGTTCCATGATCTGACCTGATAGACACAAGAGCAACTCCAAGCTTTTTCTCAACAACCTTCACCCATGCTTCAAATTCTTCAAAGACCTGATCTTTAGAAGACAGAAAAATTGTCCAAGTATACCGTGAAAAGTCATCAACAATGACAAAAATATAGTTATTTCCTCCACGACTTTGGATTCTCATGGGACCACATAAATCTATATGAATCAACTCTAAGGGTTTAGTGGTACTTACCTCCTTCTTGGATTTGAAGGATGACTTCACTTGCTTACCTCTCACACAAGTTTCACAAACCTCATGCTTGTTTGAATCAATCTTGGGCAGTCCTCTAACCAGTTCTTGCTTATGAAGTTTGTCAAGAAGTTGAAAGCTTGCATGACCAAACCTTTTGTGCCAGAGGTCGGCGACATCTTAAACTGTTCTAAGACACAGTTTTTCATCAGGCTCAAAACAGGGGTCCACCTTATATAGATTGTTTTCACATACCCCTTTCAGAAGAATTTTGCCTGAACTAATCTCTTGTACCTGACACCCAATCTTATTAAAGACAACTTGATATTTTCCATTAGCACAGATTTGGGAAACACTCAGTAACTTGAAACTAAGATTATCAACTAGATTCACACTGTCTATGGTTAGCTTTTCAGAGAATCTTACCGTACCAATACTTGAGATACCACCTTTACTGTTGTTGCCGAAGGTAATCTTACCTCCCTTGTATTCTTGAAGTGAGACGAAATCCCTGGGGTTTCCCAACATATGAGTTGAGCATGCACTACCAATAAACCAGGGCTCCTGGTCACCCACTTCAAGCTGCATTGAAAAGATTAGTTCTTACGAACCCAGAGTTGTTTAACTCCTCTGGGTTTGGCAACAAAGTAACTTCTAGGACAACACTTATTGCAATTAGCACAAATAGATCCTGGAGGACAGTCAGCGACAACAGGTTTGTCACGACTATCATCTAGAGTCCGTGACCTTGCATTTTTCTCATCCTTGTCCTTTTTGTGACAATCATATTTGTAATGACCAGCCTTGCCGCAATACCAACATCTTCTATGAGACTTCAAGGCCACATACTTGCTATAGCCCGAATAGATGGGTTTGTTGTTGATGCGAGATTGAAAATCGATTTGTGACGGAGCCGAGTTCTGGAGTTGTTTTTGCCATATGTTGTGCACCTTTTGATCAGGATACCACTGTTGCTTCCCTTTGTCAGGATTAGCCACCACATGTGTAGAACAACTTATATTGTCACTACACATAGGGGTTTTACCTTTAGACACAAGGGGAGCAGCCTTGGTACCCTGAGTATTGGGTGCACGAACAAAGCCAATTCCAGATCTGTCTACCTCCTTCACAAACTTCTTTTTATAGTCATTTCTGACCTCTTGAGCCTTTTCAACAACAAACTCATCCAACCATTTCTTTCTTTTAGTCTCATCCTCAACTTTAAGGGTTTCTAACTCAGTGGACAACTTAGCATTTCCAAGCTTAAGCATAAGTCTTTCCCCTTCTAAGTCAGTGACTTGCTTTTCTAGGTCATCGACTTGTTTTCGCAAGTCAGTGACCTGAGAATTGAAATCAGTGCATGACTCACAAGTAGCTGATTTAGGAGAGGAAATCTTTTCAAGTTCAGTAGCTTTGCTAGACCAGAGTTTATTATCATCGAAGAGGTTGGAAATGGTTTCTTCATTTTCGTTCACTTTTTCTCTTAACTCAGTAACCTGAGTTCCAAGCTTTTCGATGATAGCAACTAACTGTTTCCTAGACTTTTTAGCAAGAAGAGAAAAGAGTTCAGATTCATTTACCTCTTGGGATGACTTTTCTTCAATGGCCATATAACAGTCTCCTCTTGTCGCTGACACCTCATCGTCATCATCAGACATATCCCAAGTCGCCATCATTCCTTTGCCAACTTCTCCAGTTCTTCTTCTAGGACATTGCTTAGCAAAATGTCCTTTAGCCTGACATTTATAGCAAATCACTTCCTTCATGTCCTTGCCGTTCTTACTATCCTTGAGTATTGAAGGCTTCCATAAATAGTCACTGACAACAGTGTTGGTTGAAGACATTTTCCTGTAAGAAAAGTACTAAAAACACAATCTAGAGCCTTAGCTCTGATACCAATTGTAGGATCGTTAGTACTTAAACGAGTCGGCGACTCCTGCGAAGTCTTCGACTTTGAGTAACAGTCGAAGTCACTGACTTTGGTAAAGTCAGTGACCTTGAAATAAGCAGCGGAATAATTAATCAAACAGGAAAGATATTACCAAATTGTAAATGACAAGCGATGTATAGTGGAAACTCTTCGTAAACCAACTAGTTTACTTAGAGAAAAACCACTCCCTTCCAAGCTTCTCACTTGGGTCGGATTTCAAGAGTCCTTAGACTCGCTCTATTGATTTCTTGAGTGTTACAAAGCTCTCCCGTGTAGAAGTTGAATCCCACAACCTTGAACCACGCTCTACCTTTGTACCTACACTCTCAACCTCACGCTATGCCTAAGAACACTCGAACTCACCACTTGTACGAATCTCACGCACAAGTCTTCTTCCCTACTCGTACGAATCCCCCGCACGAGTCTTCTTCAACCTAGAACTCTCTCTTTTCTTTTTCTCAAGATATACAATTATGCACGAAAGTCCTTACTTCTAACCTAAAACAATGCAGTATTTAAGCTAGAATAAGGTGTGATTTCGTGTGATATTCTTTCCTATTCGGTTAAGGAAATAATATCCCACGCAATCTTACAAGATCTTTCCTAATATAACATTTACGTACACATAAAATATCTCAATGGAATCATATCACCCTCTTATGATTTTAGCACTCTTTTGTGATGATATTCTCCATAAATAAATGCCCCAGCTGTCCTGCAAACAATCGCACACGATCTGTGCGTTCCTTCCATAAATAGTTTTCCTGCCAGCTGGTCATGGTCAGTGACTTTGCCAAGACTTTGCCAGGTCGCCGACTTGGCTTGCAAACTCGAAGTCACTGACTTCCTTGGAACCATCAAAACACAACTTTTCAACAATAGTTTCTTGCAAGTTATCCTTTGTCAGTGACTTCTTCATAAGAACTTGATGTCGCTGACTCTCCATGCAACTTCTGTGTCACTGACCTTTGGAACCATCAAAACCCAAATCTTCTAACAGAAAGGTGTGACGCCTAGGCCTTAGGAAAGAGAAACTCAATTCACAAAAGACAATCTGTATAAAACAAGGCATATTTAAAACTAATTACAAAGAGTTCTTTAAATAGAGAAAAATAGGTCTAAAATGGGCCTAATCTAACTATTGGACCAGTCTCTTAAGCATAAGTAGACATACGCCCAAAAATAGTAATAGCGGAAACATAAATAGAAACTAACTATAAATAGAAACATGCCAAAATAGGAAATATAATGAATAATAATAAATATAATAATAATGAGCTAGGTCGGAATCCAAGGCGGACACCAAGTTCTCGGTAGACTCGGGCTCGTCATGATCGTTCTCGGTCTAGGACCGGAACACATCAGTATAAAAGTCCACTCTTATTCCCATCCATGAATCTATATTGAAAACTTTGGTTAGTAAAAACTTACAATTTCTTTTCGGTATATATAAAAAAAATTGATGTGAACTTTGTAATAACGACGAACACGTTGTAGAGTTAAACCACACATTGGCTCGACTTTCTCTTATAATAAGACAACGATGGTACACGATCTTTCGTTCAACATGCAAGGATATAATATGATAACCCATTATCATAATACGAAATCCAAAATGAGACATTCTTACGAGGAAGAGTGTCAAAGGCATGGTTCGAGTTTTCCAACTACTGTTAGGATGCAAAAGTGTCTTAAAGGCAAAACTAACATGATTACGAATATTATAACTTGGATGGAAGGAGGACCCTCTATTCCTCTAGAACATCTTATACAATAGGTTTATCATTGTGGTGCATCTCTTAGAGTTGTTGACCTTTACTCTGGGATGTCATCGACCTTTTCTCTTTATTTTAAGTTGTAGACTGAACAAAAGTCGATCCAGCAGCCTTATTCGAAGGTTGGTGATTTTGAGAAACTGAGTTTGAACGAGATTGGACTACATTGCTCCCATTCTATCTGCAATAATTGCGGACATGTCCCTCCTTTCCACAATTTTAGCATGTCCTACCATCCTTTGGGCAATATTGGTTGATATGCCCCGACTCTCCATAATTCATATCCTTGGAAGGACCTTTCCTTAGTTGACTCAGGTCTACTTTTGTTCTTTTTCGTCCATCCTGAACCCTGTGGTGATGCTGACCTCTTGAATTCACTTTGATTTTGCTGTTGCGACTTTCCTCCACTGTTTCTCCTTCGCTTTGGCTCATTCAGGGTGGTCTATATTCTGTAGGCAACATCCACATACTTTTCCAAGATTGAGAAATTGTGGTTCACCATCTAAGGTTTGATGGTGTCACTCATCCACTTGTGAAAGCGTCGAATCTTTTGTTCTTCAGTGGTTAGCTCTTGCCTAGCATATTGGAGTATATGATTGAACTTCTTTGCTCTTTCGAGGATGCTTAGCCCATTGACCTTAGGCGAGAATTGTTCATCCAACTTTTCGTCCTTCATAGCAGAAGAGAAGAACTTGTTCATCATTTTCTCCTTGAACATGTTCTAGTTTAGTTCGGGATGTGTAGCCAACTTGGAGCTTTTCCACCATTCTGGGCTTCATCCTTAAGCCTCAAAGCGGCCATATTCACTTTTTCGGCCTCAGAGCAGTGCACATTCCCTAACAATCTCTCCCCATGAGAGAACCAGTAGTGGATATCAGCATGATCTACACTTCCATTGTATGAGTCGGTTTCATTGCATTGAATATCTTGAGAGCATTAGAGAAGCTCATCTCCACTCCTTGGTCACGAATGTCATCAACTCTTGTACCCTCCTCATGATTTACCTCATTTGCTCGATTCAGTGCGACCTTGGGAATAACCTCTCGCACCATTTGGTGAATAATCGTTCGAAAGGCTTCCATAGTTCCCTCATTGAAAATGATCGTAGGATTTGGTACCAGGACATGATTACCTAAAGGTAGGCCTCTCACCTCGGATTAGCTTTCCTCATTCTCGTCCTCAGCTCGGACATTGTTAGGGTTATTCCTGTGGCTAGTTCCACGTGTAGTAACCATCTGAACAAGTGAACACAAATGTTTTCCCATAATTATCATTTGTGTAAGGGTAGAATCAAGACACACTTTTAGAAGAGAAAGTGATACTTTATTAGAATATAAGGGAATTCTGGTTACATCGAGATTTAAAAAGCTGATTCGCTACAATGGAAAGCAACTACATCTGTCCCAACTATTCTAAGGAACAAAATGAATAGTTGAGTGAAGTGGACTTCTTAGAGTTACACACTTCAGAAGATACACAAATGAATCTTAGGTCTAGGGTGTTCCTGGGAGGCAAAAGTTGTTCAAAAACCCTTCATCGAACTAGCTTTCATCAAGGGCTCCTCCCACATGGTTCAACAACATATGGACCTGCTCGATATGGCGACGTGTTGCAGCTATATAGCCACGGTTGACAGCAAGACGAGTATGAATTTGAGCGTTCTCGTTTTGGTAGGACCTCATTTCATCCGACCACACTTCTTTGCATTGGAGGAGATAGTTGTAATTTGGCTGACGAACCCTTGTTGGGTTTGGACCACCGATCGGAGATGGGTTTCTTGATTGATCATTTTCTTGGTGATGGGATGACTCCCCTTGAGTCTAGTTATACGCCGTTGGTGTTTGACTTGTGATTTGGTAGTGTGGAGTCTCTAACATATGTCCCCATGGATGATGAACCGAGGACTTTTTCTCAGTAATTTCCTGACCTGATTGGCCATGAAGTGAATTATAAACTTCCCCCTCGAGGTACTCCTCTTTGAGATCCTCTTCCTCGAGTTCATACTACTCGGAATCCACCTCGGGTCCATTTTCATGCATTTGCTCTTGTAGTGCTAGTTCGGGGTTATCCTCAGGGTATCCATACGGTAACAACGACCATTGAGCGAAAGCCTCATCAAGCTCTTGAGCGGCCCTTCTGGCATCGTCCCTGATACGGGTTAAACTTCTTGTGAGTACCATTTGATGTAGAGGAGAAAAAAGGTGTTTATATAGCATATCCTTTGATTCTATATGACGAAGATATTTGAAGGAAGTTTCAAAATTAGGTAAATGTTTTGGCCTTTTGAATTCCAAGAATATTGGTGAAGAATATTTCAATTACTTGAAATGTTTTTTTTTTGAAGAAACTTGAATTTGAATATCAAATAAAACTTGGAACTTATTATTCCAAAATTTCTAACTTAAAGGTTTCCTTAAAATGAGTTTTGATTTAAACTTTCAATGAAAATGGATAACTTTAGAAATTTCTTTAAGGTACTTGTTATTTTAAGTTTGAAATTCTCGAGAGGAATCTCGGTTGTCTCATAAGTTATACGAAAGCTTGCTAAAAGGTTCAATTCTTAAATTCCATTGCAAGAGGATTTGAAAACCTACTTTCTTTCTAAGAAAAGGTTTTAAAAACGTTTTTGGTTTGAAAACAAAACTTTCGACTCTGATACCATAATTGTAACACCTCTATTTTTGCAACAATGTGTATTATCGTCAGTGACCTCGGATTTTACCATCCAATGTCACCCAAGACTTTTAAAGTAATTAGATTCAAACAAATTGCAAAAATTCAAAGATAATACATAAGTATCAAAGGTGCTCAAACATGAGACTTTAAATATTGGTATTACAACTTCAATGTTCGAAAGAGGCATAATACGATCAAGTCAAACACAGATGTAGAATAAAAGTTACGGTTCTTGAGACGTCACGTGGGACCCAAAATGTAAGTGAAATGCTTGAAAAATGTCTTGACCTTCCTTCCTTCAACTCTTTAATCTCCGTCTACAAACTTTCGGAGGAAGTTTCCTAGTCTCATATTATCGTAAAGGGCGAGAAATACCAGGCAAAAATGCGTAAACATCGAAATTAGTCTAAGGTGACTAAGCAAGTGAGAATGGAAATTCTCAAGGGTAGGTTGGTAATATAATGTTTTTATCAATAAGATAATGGAGAGGGTTTATTTGAAAGTAACATCATCTTTTGTGGAGCTTATAAGAACGGAAACTAGTTCATCTCGAAGAGAGATAAACTATTTTTACGAGAAGAAGGGTATTACGAGATTGTAGTTCCTTTTTAGAGTACAAGTATTGTTGGAAACATTGTTGAGAGGGTTAATTCTTGACAACAAATAAATTTATAAGTCAAGACCCCGCTGAGTATAGGGGAGTCAGGATCGTTCCACGGAAAGCACGGTTGTTTGTTTATCGGACTACTAAAATAAAACAAAGCAAAACAACACAACTCAACTACGACCAACCTTGTTAACGACTTTGTCAGGGTCGTTAACGAACCTGGATAACACTACTAACACAGACTAACGACCTAAGAACAGGTTCGGTACCGAGGCGGCGAACTCAATAAAAAATATAAACCGAATAAATTCAAATAAGAACAAAAATCTAGGACAAGGGTCACCACAACATAGCCATGCATGTAAACTTGTAAGAAGATAAAGATCATGCCTTTAAATAGATAAATTCATCAACTTTCGTTGATTAGCAAGCAAATCAATTCACTCTCATAAATTAACTCACTCAATCACTTGTTTTGGATCTAAAGCTCGAAACTTTCGATATCGAACAATATCAACATTCAAGTCTAAAACTTTCTCTTTCAATCAAGTTAAATACTCAAATTACCTCGATTCTCATCTAGGCATAAACACAACAAGCAATCTAAAAATAGATAGAAGGCATTTAACACATCATCTTACTCATCAAACCATGCACAACTATGCCGGGTTTAACCCCGACCCTAGATAGGAAAACTACTCACTACTCATAACTATGAATCAAACAAATTCAATAAAAGAAAACATTGAAAACAAAACAAACTACTTCAAATTACTAAGAAAAATATCGTCTTACAGAATTCAGAAGAAACCGAAAACAACAGAATACCGAATCGAAAACACGACTAACGACCTCAGCTTCCACTCTCGCTCCACCTAGGTTCGTCTTCACCTCCGAATCGACTCTCTCTCTCGACTCTCCTCTTCGTCTGCACTCGAACACGAACACCCTTTCGAACACCCCTTCTAGAAGATAAATCTTTCCTAAGAGATAGAAACTTACTCTAAAAAGATAGAAATAAAATCTAAAAAGATAACAAGACCTAAAATATAAAATATAATAACCCTAAAACTCATTAAAAAACCCTACCGACACGGAATAAATTTCCGCACAGGGTCGGTAGACATTACAACGATCTCTCAAAAAACTCTATCTCTAAGCCTCGTTAACGAGCCTTCACAGCCTCGTTAACGAGCCTGGATCTGGATTTCTTCAACACTTCAACTCTAAAAAATCTTGACTTCAACTCCTTTATCTCGTATTCTTCCGTCTTCCACCATAGCACTCTAATCAGCTCCAAAAAGCACCGTTTCCTTGCTAAAACCTACAAAAAGACACAAAACAGAGTAGCTTCCATACTTTTCACAAAATATGCAAACTCATCCAAAAATACACAAAACTAACCCTAAAACTACTAAAACTAAACCTATCAAACTAAGAAAACACACTAAAAACTATTCTAAAATCATGAACATCAAAATACCCCATACTTAGACTTGCTTGTCCTCAAGCAATCACTAAACACTAATCAAAACCAAACAATCATACTTATCAAGCCATAGCCATCATCTAAAAAGCAACTTCAACATATAGAAGAAAAATAGCAAATGACTATTAATATCATCACACATATATGCACCAAATAGACATAAGAAAATATAATCCAACCTCACAAGGGATAATGCGTGTTTCTCTCAACTCTCAAGTGTTTAGGCTTATAAATTCAATCTCTCAACTCATCTTATATACAAAAACTCATAGAAATTGGAACTTATATCACCAAACTCTCCACCCAAGTTTGTCAAAACAAGCAAAAATCATCAAGAGAACTTAGGCTCAATGAAAAACTTCATAGAAGCTTCCATTCGACCGGGTTGTAATAGGGCTTGGTAAAAACAATAAGGCGTGAAAATATTTTGGTCATGTGGTGCTAATAATATCCGGGAATCAAAGACTCCTAAAAACTCACATATATATCCAAAACACTCATAAAAACATATACCAAACTCACTAACATTATGCACTTTTCTTCACCCACCCATCATATCCTAGAAAGTCTCATAAAATAACTCAAAAGAATCTCTGATTTGACTTTAAACACAAATGCACATCTCACTCTCTTTTTCCCTTTTCAACTTCTCTCCTTTTTTACTTACTTACTTGCTTGCGCATCCTCGTTAACAAACCAGCAAGATCGTTAACGAACTTCATCGTGTATACTTCCTTCACTTTTTCTCAAAGTTTCTTTTGTGCATCCTTTCTTATCAAGAGATCTTTCTTTTTACAAAATAAAACAAGAGACTTCCAATCTACCCTCCCAACAATCCCTCAATTCAAAACCAATCATATCTCACTCAACAAAACATACCTCTCCAATCTAAGTCCTAATCCCCGGATAGGGTCAAGCTTATCTCGGCTAGGAAACAATTTTTGTGGAGCTAAAAATAAAAGGCTTAAAGGCTCAAATTGGCTTCAAAAAGAGGATAACATAAGGTGGATATGGATTGATAAGGCTTATGAAAAATAAGTTCTCTATCATATGATCTTCACAAGTAATGAACTAATATCTCATATAGGTCTCAAGTAATAGATAACCATCACAATTCCAAGAGATAAAATGCATATAGAGAGTAAATCACACAAGAAAAGAAGAGGGATTTTTGATGTTCTCCCTATAAGGCCAAAAACAACTCACAAGGTAATTATTTTATTGGATTGCATCACTTATGCTAAAAAGTATACATGCTCAATTTCATCAAATGCTATTCCTTCCTAAAAACAAATTCCAAACATGAATCAGGCTAAACTATCAAAGACATGCTTGCAAGAAATTATATGATCATGCTAGCAACTACTATCATAGAACCATAAGAAAGGGATATCTATCAATTCTAAAACTCTTTTTTGAATTTTTAAATTTTTCAATTTTTTTGTGATTTTTCGATTTTTTCGGAACAAAGAACTAATAAATCATACAAAACAAACAAACACAAGACAACAAGTTTTTCTACCCTTTCCCACCCCATACTTAAAATTACAGTGTCCCCACTGTAAGAAAAATAAGAAGAAGAAAAGAAATAGAAAAGAAAAGAAAACAAAAGAAAAAGAAAAACTAGAAAACTTACAAAGTCTTAAAGTAGAAAACAGAACAACTATTCAAACTGAATCAGCGGCCAGGTGGTGGAAAATAATGCTCGAAGTTCCCCATGAAGTCATACATCGTCCTCCAGCGCTCTGCATCCGCTGCCTCTCTCTGCTGATGCCATTATCCTCAAATGCCATGCGAGCAGAATAGACACTCTCCCATCTATCCATCCTCCGATGAATATGTGTCTGCTGAAGGTTAAGCTGCTGCATCTGGGCAGAAAGATCTTCGTCCCATGGTGGCGGGATACTCGATCCTATGTACTCGGGCTGAGGAGGTGGTTGGTAGTGAGTCTGGAAATGATCTTGGTAAAGCACTGGGTTGTAAGGCATGATACCATAAGATTGAGGGTCGATAGGTGGCTGCGGGGGGTCAGTAGATGCTCTCGGCGGGTCGTTACCGAAGCTGTGAGCCTCGGTAGGAGCATCGACAGAAGCCTCAAAGTGGTCGTTAACGACCCTTGTAGGCTCGTCAACGAAGACATTGGTGCCCAAAACTTCTGTGTCGAGGTCATCCTCCTCGAAGTCGAGCTCCTCTGTACCTCCCTCGGTAGCTGCACTACTACACAAATGGTATTTTATCCCTGGCGTTTTTTAAATACATCCCTGATATAAGCTAAAACAAGCCAGGGATAAATGCTGAGGGTATAATAGATCTAATATCCCTGATATAAAAAAAACAAGTCGGGAATAATAGACCTGTTTCATCTAATAAAAGAACCAACCTAATATCCCTGATATATGCACACACAACACGCCAGGGATATTAGAGTCTTCTTCTTATTAAAAAAAATGGTCTAATATCCCGGGTATAAATATTCACGCCCAGGATATTAGATTTTTTTTTATTAAAAAAAATATAGCATTCATTTTTTACATATAGCAAGAAAATAATACATTTTATTTCTTTCGGATAAACCTACATTTTATTTCTTACATGTAAGAATACATCAAATCTAAACAAGTCAACAACAGAAGCATCATCAATGCCTTCTCCTTTTGTTGCAGATGTCTTGAAAAAATCCGATTGACGTCTCTTAATCTTGTGCAACTCTAGTGCCCCAGTCACAGAAGCATCATCAAGGGCACTTGGGAAATCTTGTAAATTCTATGTACCAACAGAATTCAACATAAGTATTGAAACACATGAATTTAGGGGACAACCATCTCCTAAATTTTAGTTGAGGAATTTAGCCAGCATGTGATTTGAATTCAATGTCAAAAAATTCATAACTACAACAGTGGTGGGCAATATAAAAAACACATGCAGTACTAACCTACTTGATTGCAAAGATGAGAACAACAACACCTTTAACTCTTCTTCCTGAAGAAAATTGAAGAATCATATTAATGAATGAGCCTTCTAACCTCTCCCATTAGTTAAAAGAAATACACAAGTTCATAACAGTTTAATCACCAATATATTAAAACTCCTAAACTGTTGTTGTCTATCTTAAAAGGAGTTCTCACCATGATTGCAAACAAATTAAGGTTAATTGCATAAACAACACTTCAAATAAGCTACTCAATGATATCATATACAAGCACGCAATTGAGAAGTGATGAAATTTATAAAATAAACTGAACAGCTCCAGTTTTCTATTCTTTCATGAAAAGAACAAATTGGTGTACTCCAAAATTGAAACTCTAACTTTTAGGAGACTTCCAACTTTGATCCACTTCAAAGTCCTCATTTTAGTGGGAGAATGAAAACTTCGACATGAAGATTTTCTAGAAATCAGTGCATGGAAAAAAAGTAGTTTCAATGTCAATGTCAAATGCCAAGTAGACATGATAGATTCAGAGTAATGAAATGAAGATACTAACCTTCTTCTCTGAAGCCAATCTCAACTTACCCCAAAAATCGTCTGCAAAAATCATGTACAAGTTAAGTTATGTAGCCATTTTCTACCACATAAGAAAGTTCATATAGAATATTCATTAGAAAAAATACACATGTATGACATCATAGCTGCTTGAGCTTCCATAGGCAACTAGATGAGGAACAATTGAAAGCACTAACCCTTCTACGTGCTTGAGCTATGTCTGATTTTGGAGGCTCGGTGTTGCCTCGTATTTCCTGCATGACATGGAACCATATTTTAAACTCAGATGGACATTATGATGGAAGTGTTAAGTGTGTAACATAAAGGAGCTGAAATCAAAGCACAACCTGATTGTAGCTCCTATGCACATTGCGGTATGCATTTCCTTGAGCAAGAAATTATATGCAAAACAGAGTATCCAGTCAAGGCAAGAAAGAAGAAACATAAGCATTTCATTAAGCATAATAACTACACCAATCAATTTATATGCAAGTGTCATACTATGTCACCAGACTATTACCTGAAGAAATTTATAGCCTCAAGGATCTGATATGCCAAGTTTTTTGCAGATGGAACTGAGTCAATATGACAAATTGCACCAGCTCCCAACTGCAACAACTATTGACAAGATTATTGCAACGTAAATAGGAGTGTAGGATAAAAGAAACATAAAATCAACAATGACAACTACAGAAAGTGCAAAAAAATTCAGACCTCATGTCTATAAGGACTGATATGGCAAATGCAGAAGTTATAGAGCGGTAAAGAGACAGCCTCAGCATAAAAAAAAGTTATTGAAAACAAGATATATCTGCAAAAAGCACGTGCATCAACTTCATTATTGTTATTTTCATTGACTAATAACATCAAACATAAACTTGGTGAGGAACTAACTGCCATGGGAATAAAATTTACGCCTTCCAAGGTAGTTTGTCTGTGATGAGAAGTTTTCTAATACTAAAAAAGAATGAATCTGTTTTCCTACTCAAGATCTAAAGCTAAATTGGGATAAGTCACCAAGCCTAGCTTTTCCCTCATCTCATTTTAAACAACCAACTCAAGTAGCTATATAAATAGGTTGCAAAGTGTAACACCTCCTTCCTACCCTGGAGGTATTACCGCCAGTAACCCCGATTAAGACTAAACCGAAGCTACCCAAGGCTTTAAACTGACTGAACAAACTAAAACAAGGTAAATGAAACCATTTAAAACCTAACAAAATTAAGTAAAACTTTACAGCGGAAAAGAGAATAAAAGGTCTTATACAAGCCTTAACTTAAAAAGAATTAGTAAATAAATAGAACAACTTTCTATTTAGACAAAATCTTCATCCAGTCTTCCTCAAGTTCTTATTTCTGAAACTCGGCTTCACTTTGAAGTCGTTCAACCATGATCTTCACTCAAGTATAGCCATTGGAAACCTTTCTTCAACTTCTGGAGCTTCAAACATCTGAATCCGCCTCTTGAATCAACTTCCATGAAGAACCTGATGTATTGTATACAACGGTGGACACCAGCCGACCATATAAAAGAAAAGAAGATGGACGGGTTAGTCTAATGATAGACTAGCAAGCGGAGAATCTAACTTGGTTCTTATGGTTGTAACTAAACATATTGGCATCCAAATCCGATTAGACTCGGATTATGCTCCAACAGTTAGCAGTCTTATAGAGAATAAGAAGGAGACTCGCATAATCAAGAGAGAGAACACCACCGCTTGTGGTTTCCTTCATGAAACATGAACAATTGTTGGGAATTCATATTAATCACATCACAATTTGAAAAGCCTCCATCGACTAATCAGATTGACTTAACCAAAGTTTGATTAAGAATCATTCATAACCGGGAGCAAGAATGGCTTTCCGACTGGACGAACCATTCAGGTATATTAATGTGCCTAACGCACTTATCTTGTATTACTTTCAAAACTTTTCACAAACAGGTTGGTGATTCATAATCGGCTCGAACTACTGCCGAAATATTTGGCACCGTAGAGATCATCGGAGTATTTCATCCATGGTCATCTACCCTATACCATGATCACAGGACTTAAGCTATCCTAGATCTCTCATTTGCATATGGTGAGGTAGAGATCAGAGAGGCCTATTACCCTGTCGTCTACACTGCAACGCCAATTGCACTTAGCTAGAGTGCGCATCACCCCTCTCACACGAAGAGTAGGGGAAGAGTCATGATCCGCCATTAGGATTAGGCCCCTCCTAATGTAATATTCTTTTAAAGAGAGGATATGGAACCACGTTCCCCTCCCTGAAACTACCTTAATCAACAACAATGTCTCAGCGTGAGACAGCATACAAGGTCACCTATAACGGACCTAAATCCAGTTCTACCGCAAAACTGAATAAACAACATGGTCATTATTTCTAACAAATATAACAACCTATCATATTTTATTAATCATACAAATTGTTCCCAACGTAAATATTAAATGGGATCCAATTCCTCATTTAATAACAATAACGCAAGAGAGAATCGTCCACTTGCCTTAGAAGGCGTGCTCAACGTCTTTAGCAATTCCAATTGTAATCTTTATCATCCTTCTGACAAATATAACAAAAGGATTTCTCAGCAACGAGCTCACAGAAAACACTTCTTAGTTGTATTCTCAACTCCTACAACTCCCTAATCGATAAACGATTTAATTTCCGAATATCGATATATGATAAATCCTTAGTTATTATGCTTTAAGGAGCCATCTTGGCGGAATTATAACTAATTATCCGCTTCACTTTTGAAACAATTTTCTAAATAAAAATTGTTCATTAGCAATAGTTCTTAAAGGTTACCAAATCTCGGATCAAACGGATTAACAACGAATCCCGAGTAATTAATCGAAGTCCTTTACTTGTCAATCGGTATCCGAAACTTGTATTCGCTATAACTGAAGATCCTGACGTCCGTTTCTCGAGCGGTTTGAACCTGTAGGACCGTATCAACGTCAAGATTATAAAAACCATAAATTTTATTAGTAAAGCGGCACCGAAAGGCCCTTACGGTGGCTCCGCAACTAACCCGCTAATTAATTTCGATCGTATATACCTTCACTCGAGCCCATGGATCGTTTGGCTCGGTAGTGGCTCGATCCCCGAGCCCGAGGGTGGCTGGGCGTTGCCCGAAGGCAGTCCTTGCAGTTGGTTGTGGTTGGAGGGATCGGTGGTCGCCGACAACGTCGCTTGACGAGGTATGAAGACAGCCGACGGTGAAGATTGTTTGAATTCTTCCCGAGTCCGTCGTCCCGCCTGATTCTTCTCTGGCTGGTTCTGGTTGCTGCTGCACAACAGGGAAAGAGGTTGGGCAAAGGAAAGAGAAGACGGAGGAGGGGCGGACTGGGCAGAGGAGGTGGAAGACGAGGGGCATCCGGCGGTGAAGACTGAATTCTTTCTCCCTTGATCGTCGTCGTTCCGTCCTAAAAATTCAGCTCTCTGGTTCGTTTTATTTGGAGACCCCAAATGAGAGACTTTGACTAGGCTGAGAGATATGCTTGAGATAGAATTCTATCTCAAAATTCCTTACTAATTAAGGCAGAGAAGGGCGGTTTATAAAGTCAAACCAGTCTCAGAACGGGACTCGCGTTAAGGTGGTAAAATTATGTACCTCGGATGGAAAAACTCACTAAACGAAAAACGTCCTGTAAATTATGTAGACCAATAAAATCAATTTTTCATGATTTTATCACGCTACCTTCAATTTTTAAGGCTTCCGTTTCGTATTTTAAATCTTTTCCGGTACATAATTAAAAAGACGGCTTATCCAATAAATATTCTTTTTCCACTGAAAAATCCTAGAATTCACACCGATCCATAAAATCATTTCTTTGTGATTTTAGGATATCACCAAGTATTTTCTAGGATTTAATCTCCAACAAAAATATCGGATTAAGCGTTAAAACGGACAAAAAGGTTAAAAGGATATTCGAGAAAAATTCAAAAAATATCCTCAAAAACCGCAGTTATTACACAAAGTTCAATAAATATTTGATACAAATCAAACTTACCAAGCTAAGATCATATTGATAATGAAAACACTGCTGAAGCCAAGATCACAAGGTTGAGAGAAATCTTTAAAATTTTAAGCAAAATTTCTTCTAATCATAATTGCTCAAATGAAATTTTCTTTTAACAAAATACTAAATAACCTTGATTGTAGAATGTAGAGCATGGAGCAGGGGGGAAAGAGAGTAAAACAGGAAAAAGCAGCGGAGGAGACATTGCAACTTCAACTGGTTTCAACTTCAACTGTAGAATACCCACAACTTCAACTCCATAAGAAAGAATCACCAATCAACCATGTGCAAAGAAATTGGAGGAAAGGATGAGACATTGCAAGAAAACCAAAAATAAAATCACCATTCAAACAAGTTGTTGCTGCATCCTGTATCAACTAAAGCTCTACTAACTTTACATAAACAAAACTGATAAAATGACCCATCTTTTTCTTATAAAAACCCATCAAGATGAGCTATTGCATCAGGCTTCACAAAACAATCACATTATTAAACTTTGAATAACATGATGTTAGATATAGGTGAGGTTAGCCGTTCTCAGCCACACGCCAGTGATACAAAACAAGTGAAAATTTGGATCTCAATTTGAAATAAGAACCACAATTGACAGAAAGATTAGGAAACAAAATTCAATTGAGAAGGACAAGCTCAAACCGAACAATTCTGAGACGAATTTGTAGGCCTGACGAGGCAGAGAAGATATGTCGGCGGTGAAGAATCGGAATTCTTTGAGAAAGACAAGCTCAAACCGAACAATTTGGAGACGAATTTGTAGACAATGACGAGGTAGAGAAGATAGGCCGGCGGTGAAAGGTCCGAATTCTTTCTCCCGAGTCCGTCATTCCATCCTGATCTCTGTCTCAGGTTCCTTCCTAGAGTTGTTTATCAGTTGAAAGAACTTGCACCGCCGGACTGCCGCTCCTGAGAATCAAAGAGGAGGTCGCGCACCGTCGATAGCCACACCTTCGCACCAGCTCCGGGGAGAAGAGAGATTTTGGGATCGAGTTAGGGTTAGGGATATTTGGAGAGCGCTTGGAGGTTTTCATTTGTCAGACTTATCAGCAATGGTATGGATATTTTATTTGTTTTTTTAATTTCACACATAATATCCCTGAGGTTACTAAATTGGGGATATTTGTTTAAGTTTTTATCCCTGGCGTGTATCTTTTTATTCCATCAGGGATATTTGAGATTGTACTTGTAATACTATATTTTCAATTATCCCTGACGTTTTTAAAATTATCCGGAATAATTGCTTTTTATCGATTTAAAAAAAAATATTTTTCTTAGTATCTTACCTTATTTTATCCATGATAGAAAACACCCGAGATATTATACCTAGAGATAAAATGCTATTTGTGTAGTAGTGCTGCCTCTTCAGTCTCATCTTCTTCCATCTCGTCTCCCTCCCTCTCGAACCGGGACTCACACGGCCTAAGCGTTAGCTCATCTTGCGGCTTGGGCTCTAACGGGAATGCATGCCTCGTCCACGCCTCGTACCAATTCGGTACGTAAAGTAGCTCTATCTTAGCTAGGGTGGGAACAACATCTCGACCAAGAACCTTTGTAGTGTACCCATCCTGATGTTGAGTGAAAATACCGGAGCTAAACCAATAATTCCGGTTGAGCAACTGAGCGTGGGCCGGTGTGTAGACGGTGAGATCAACTCCAAGATTGGTCGCCAAAAGACTAACCAAGTTCCCGCACCAGACCTCATTCGACTTGATTGACTTCTCCACATAGTATAGCCATTCGTACCCCAAGTTCAATGGGGCGGGATCCTCAAAAAGAATGGCGCGGAGGCATGCAACTTCTATCCTTGTTGGCCTGTTCAACTCTCTCTTAGGCCAGAATATAGCGGCAAGGACTCGGAGAATGATCCTAAATATGGGGTTGATGATGCTTGCCCCGGATAATGCCGCACTGGAGGGCTCTACCTCCCCAGTGATGTAGCTCCAAGTCCTCGTCACCTTGTAATTCTTGAGGTTGTAATCTCGAGAAGGATTGGGGAGCTCAAGAATAGCATTGAACTCCGCCACGGTATACTCACGGTTCACATTACCGAGCCTGAACCGGATTCTTCCCTCCGAAGTCTTCGTCGGGAATCTCGTCTCAAGCGTGGCTAGAAACTCGGATGTGAGAGCTGGGAAGTGTGGCACATTCTCCTTCTTCAATAAGTGAGGCACACCAAGAATAGAAAAGGCCTCTTTGACATCGTCATAAATCTGCATTTGCTTGGCACTCGACCTTGAGAACCACCTAGTGTTGTGGTCCTTGTCTAGTATGGCATTGTAGCGGTCCGCTTGTCCTTGAGTGCGCAGGATCACGTTGTCCATGGGAGGTGGAGATGGGGACCTCTGATTCCTCCTCTTCTTTTGGGCTCGGGTTGTGACTCGGCTTGAACTTGCCATGTGGACCTGAAAAGAATAAAACTTTTCCAAGATAAGATCCACTCAAATCAATAGACAAGAGACCCCATACTTGGTCTCGGAATAGCTTCCGGAATTCCTCGTTAACTCCCTAATTGGGTCTATAACGGATCTGGACTTGTTTTTCAGCTTCGAGGATACGCAGGGTCGTTAACGAGCCTGGGTGGGTCGTTAACGAGCTACCGAGAACCAGCTCGCAGTTTCCTAATAAAAAAAACTCTAAAATTAAGCCATGAATCAAGCATGCATCCCTCATAATCCTATGTAAGACACACAATCGGGTATACGCACCCCATACTTGCTCAATTACCCATCCCGAACATGCTATAGTTGCTCAAGAAACTCATAGTGAAGATCAAAACAATTCTAAAACAAGGTAGTTCATGCTTTCCTAAATCAAATTTCAATGGAGAATCCAAGCAAGAACAAACCGATAAAAATCAAAATCAACCACCAATATATTAAGCAATAAACTCGTTGAGCAACATGAACATGCCATTCGATCCTCTATGAACAAGATATGAAATTTTGACCCTTTAAATCATGAATCATGCAATAGAGAGTTAGGGTTTAGAAATCATACCGGTAGATTGAGAATTTGAAGAACAAAGATCGAAAATTGGGGGGTTAACGAGCTCGGATCTCGTCGGTAAAAAATCAAGGGCGGCGGACGTCGTTAATTTTGTGGGTCTCCGACGTTCGGTGGCGGCGAGAATTCCGATCGGTGGTGAGGGATTTCGGTAGGGATCTTGGGGGATTTAAGCTTCTAGATTGAGGATTTGAGAGTGGAGTTTTGGGAGATCTAGAAGGGTTTTTATAGAAGAGGGCTTGGGGTAGGGGAAGAGGTGAAAGTGGCGGCACATGGTAAGACAGAAGATAGACTAGGGTTAAAATTACTTACCTGCCCGTTTTGCTGAGTCGGGTTGCCAAATCGGGTCGTTAACGACCCTGTGTAGGTCGTTAACGAGCTGTCGTAGCCTCTTTGAGTGATTTTCGGGCCCAACTTCCTGTATCTTGTTAGCTAAAAAAAACTATCCTATAATTTATATCCTAAACTACTTACTAAAACTCAAAAGAAAGCTAGGAAAAAGAAAGAAAGAAGAAAAGAAGAAAAACTAAACTATACTAAAAGCGGGTTGCCTCCCGTAAGCGCTATTTTTAACGTCGTTAGCCCGACGTACTTACCTTGGCTCAAGGTGGCTCTTTTACTATGTTAGGGTCTTGAGATACCCCATACTTAGCTTTGTAGGTATTATTGGTTTGAGTCACTAAATTTGGTCCTTTATCTTCTATCAATATGCCCGGTATTCCTACATAAGGGTTAGTGAAATCCGAAAACCAAGGTGGTCTGGATTCCTCTATAGCATAAACAGTGGAGCATGGTGTAGGAACAAAGTATGAAGAAGAGTCATAACCAGGATTAGCGAATTCATGGTTAGAGTACTCACCTTGATTATAGCTCTGCATATAGGACTCGGTAATGGGCCAAGGAGGTTCGATAGGGGCCTGTGTGAGATTCTCGTCCATTGTGGTAATTGGAGGAGGCTTGGTAGGAACAACTATGTCGAGTTCTGGCAGAGTTAACTCGATCTGCGCAGCCGCAGTTGGGTCATTAGCGTTTTGGTCCAGGCTGAATTCCACGCGTTCCTCTCCAATATCAAAAGTGAGAAGTCCTTTCCGCACATCGACCCTGGCACCTGCTGTAGCTAGGAATGGTCTGCCTAGGATAATGGGGACGTGAGGATCCTCAGGCATATCGAGGACGGTGAAATCATTTGGAATAAAGAGTTTCCCAACTTGACTGGGATAGTCGTCCACGACTCCTGTAGCTTTTACGCATGATCCGTCTGCCATGTAGAGGTTCGTATCTACGGGCTCTAATGGTCCCATGTTGGCCTTTGACCATATTGAAAGAGGGAGTAAACTAGCACTGGGTCCCAAATCACATAAAGCTTTGAATTTGTGGTCGCCTATGCCAATTGTGATGGCAAACCTCCCTGGAACTCCGAGCTTTTCTGGTAAAGCAATAGATCGGACCTCGTCTTGCGGCTTTGTGATTGATCTTTTCCTGCTAAGAATATCCTTCAAAAATTTTGTGTAAGCCGGCATTTCGTTTAGGTCCTCAGCGAATGGGATGGAAATATTAATGCCCTGGAGAATCTTTACGAAACGCATGAACTTACTCTCAGTAGAGTCCGTTGATTTCTTAATAGGAAAGGGAAGAGATTTCACCATTCTCGAAACCAAGTCAGGCTCGAGTGGTGGTGCTATCGGGTCGACATTAGGGTCGTTAGGTGCTTGCGGCGGGTCGTTATCAACCCTAATTGGGTCGTTAACTACCTTGGGATTGAGAGGAGGGCTCGGATTAGAAAACTTACCTGGACTAGGGTCGTTGGCGTCCCTAGGAGCCTCGTCACCATGGTGTGCTGGCTCGGTACTTGCTCTCACTGGGTCGTTACCGAGCCAAACTGCGGCGTCCACTGCTGGAAAACGCGTCTGTAGCCAGAAAATATTTAGCCACGAATTTTGGCGAGGGTAATTTTGGTGGCAACGGCCATAAGTTTAACCACAAATATTTCAGTTTGCGGTAATATGGCCATGAAATATAGAGTCATGGCTAGTTTTGGGGCCGAATAGCCCCGAAAAGTGAGCGCGGCTAGATTTGGTTGTAGATTTCTGGCCATATTGTCATGAAAACAAGCTCGTGGCTCACGTTAAGGCCCAATGGACGCGAATTTCTTGCGCAACTAGATTCATTTCTAGAGTAGTAGCTAATTAGCCACGAAAAAAGATTCGTGTGTATATTTAGGACAAAGTCTGGAGCTAAGTACCCACATACTAGTCGTGGCTAGGTTTGTGGATATTTGTGTGTGTAATTTGAATCATTGACTCATAAATGGTCCTTCATTTCGTTAGAATTTTTTTAAATAACCACAAAACTAGCCACAAGTTCTTATTTTCGTGTCTAACATAGTTTGTTTGGAAACATTTGCGATAACAATCAGGAGATTAGCCACGAGTTCTTTATTTCCTGAGAAATCTGTAAAAATAACCACGAGACTAGTCACAAGTTCTTCGTTTCGTGTCTAACTTTGTTTGTTTGGAAAAATTTGCAGAAACAGTCATGAGATTAGCCACGAGTTCTTCATTCCGTGAGAAATCTTCAGAAATAACCACGAGATTAGTCACGAGTTCTTCATTTCGTGTCTAACTTTGTTTGTTTGGAAAAATTTGCAGAAACAGTCACGAGATTAGCCACAAGTTCTTCATTTCGTGGTAAATCTTCAGAAATAACTACAAGATTTCAACAAAGGAAGAGGAGAAGAGTTTGGATTGGGCTGCTCCTCCATATGGGCCGAGTACGGTGATCAAAAAACGGGCCCATTTCTTATGACTCCCAAGCCCATTAGATTTTCTATTACCTCACAAGCCCATTCCTAAATAATTTTTATTATTTGTAAAATTATTTCCACTATAAATAACAATTATTTTAAAATTTTAATAAATATTACCCATAGGCCTTTATAAAAAAATATTTATTAAAATAAAATATCAATCATGCTCAGCTAGGAAATTAATAATTTTTAATAAATTATAAATGACTTCCTAGAATAATAATAATATTTATGAGAATAATATTATTATGCATGTTTAAGACTAAATTATTCGAGAATAATAATTTAAAATAATTTCCTTTAGAAATCGTTCATTCTTATAAGAAATCGTTATATTCTTTTAGAATCGTTCATTCTTATAAGAAATCGTTATTTTCATTTAGAATCGTTCATTCTTATGAAAAATCGTTATATTCCTTTAGAATTGTTCATTCTTATGAGAAATCGTTATATTCCTTTAATATCGTTCATTCTTATAAGAAATCGTTATATTCATTTAGAATCATTCATTCTTATGAGAAATTGCTATATTAATTTAGAATCGTTCATTCTTATGAGAAATCGTTATATTCATTTTGATTCGTTCATTCTTGTGAGAATCGTTATATTCATTTAGAATCATTCATTCTTATAAGATATTGTTATATTCCTTTAGAGTCGTTTATTCTTATAAGAAATCGTTATATTCCTTTGATTAGAACCGTTCATTCTTATAAGAAAATGTTATATTCCTTTAGAATCGATCATTCTTATAAGAAAGCGTTATATTCCTTTGCAATCGATCATTCTTATAAGAAAGAGTTATATTCCTTTCGAATCGATCATTCTTATAAAAAAACGTTATATTCCTTTAGAATCGATCGTTCTTATAAGAAAGTGTTACATTCATTTAGAATCGATCGTTCTTATAAGAAAGCGTTACATTCATTTAGAATCGATCATTCTTATAAGAAAACGTTATATTCCTTTCGAATCGATCATTCTTATAAGAAAGCGTTATATTCCTTTAGAATCGATCATTCTTATAAGAAAGTGTTACATTCATTTAGAATCGATCATTCTTATAAGAAAGCGTTATATTATGAATGATCGATTCTAAATGAATGTAACGCTTTCTTATAAGAACGATCGATTCTAAATGAATGTAACATTTTCTTATAAGAATGATCGTTTCGAAAGGAATATAACGCTTTCTTATAAGAATGATCGATTCTAAATGAATGTAACACTTTCTTATAAGAATGATCGATTCTAAAGGAATATAACGCGTTATATTCCTTTAGAATCGATCATTCTTATAAGAAAGCGTTATATTCCTTTAGAATCGATCATTCTTATAAGAAAGTGTTACATTTATTTAGTATCGATCATTCTTATAAGAAAGCGTTATATTCCTTTCGAATCGATCATTCTTATTAGAAAGTGTTACATTCCCTTAGGGTTTAGGGTTTAGGGTTTAGGATCGATCATTCATATAAGAAAGCGTTATATTCCTTTAGAATCGATCATTCTTATAAGAAAGCGTTATATTCCTTTAGAATCGATAATTCTTATAAGAAAGTGTCACATTCATTTAGAATTGATCATTCTTTAAGATAGCGTTATATTCCTTTCGAATCGATCATTCATATAAGAAAGTGTTATATTCCTTTAGAATCGATCATTCTTATAAGAAATAGTTATATTCCTTTAGAACCGTTCATTCTTATAAGAAATCGTATATTTCTTTAGAACCGTTCATTCTTATAAGAAATCAATATATTCCTTTAGACTCGTTCATTCTTATAAAGAAATCGTTATATTCATTTAGAACCGTTCATTCTTGTAAGAAATTGTTTTAATCATTTAGAGTCGTTCATTCTTAAAAGAAATAGTTATATTCCTTTAGAAACGTTCATTCTTATAAGAAATTGTATATTTTTTTAGAACCATTTATTCTTATAAGAAATCAATATATTTCTTTAGACTCGTTCATTCTTATAAGAAACGTTATATTCCTTTAGAACCGTTCATTCTTATAAGAAATCGTTATATTCATTTAGAACCTTTGGAATCGTTCATTCTTATAAGAAATCGTTATATCCCTTTGGAATCATTTAATAGATAATAAAGATTAATATGATCGGTATCGTGATCTGTTTGGACTAACGACCTATAATTTCGAAAAATATGATTAGTAACTCATCTTTTCCTAGTTTTATCATTTTGACAATATTGGCCTAAATTATATTATTTGTATTTAAGGGTTTATAAATTAGTTTGTAAATATTTTTTAAAAAAATCATTTGTTAATTTTATTATCTAGAATTTTAAATTATATTATGAATTACACTAAAAAATGTGTGAATATGATTTTATAACTTTTTATAATCCTACTTATTTATAAATTTTTCAACTTTTAAAAAAATTTGTTAAAAATGTGTGTAAAAGTTAATGGCGGGTTTAATAGAAGGAAATATTAGTTTGAGAGGGAAAATGAAATTTGGGTTAAATTAGTGGCGGGCTTGGAGGGAAAACAAAAATTTGGGCCAAATTATTGGCGGGCTAAAACCCTATTTCCAACGTGTGGCTCAAATGTCATGTTCATTCAACTGATAATCCCTAAAGGAACCCGAGAGAGAATCAGGTTGGAACGATACTCTTCTTCACCGCCGATATGTATTCTCCGCCTCCTCGAAGTCTACAACCCGAGAGAGAATCAGGACGCAACGACGGACTCTTCTTCACCACCGACATGTCTTCTCCGCCTCCTCGAAGTCTACAAATTCGTCTCCAAATTGAAAGGAACCCGAGAGAGAGAATCAGGATGGAACGATATACTCGGAGGGAAAGAATTCGGAGTCTTCACCGCCAGCTTGTCTTCTCCTCCTCTTCAGAGTCTACAAATTCGTCTCCAAATTGATCGGTTTGAGCTTGTCCTTCTCAATTGAATTTTGTAGCCTAATTTATGTCAACCGTGGTTCTTATTTCTCAATTGAGAAATATCCAATTTTTCACTTGTTTTGTGCTCCTGGCGCCTGGCTAAGAACTCCGGCCGCCGGTGGGGGCGGCTGCCTCACCGCGCCCCTAAATGCCTCCGCCACTTATCCTATGAAACTTATTCGTGGATTTGATGATTTGGATTGAATTGGAGATTAAGTTATATTTTTATCAATTTGTTGGCTATTGTTCTTGTTCGAATCTTCGTTTCATTGTTTGACATACATGCATATTCCTTGTGCTGATTGTTATATTTAATGAAGGCAAGAATGGGAGCTGTAACTGGAGAGGGATATACTCCCATAAAGGACTACAAGGAGAATGCCAGGGATTCCCTTGTTGATCTTAATGTGTCGGACTCCACAGAACTTTGTTCATGCAATTTCCTACTAAGCTAGTATGTTCTTTCGACTTTTGTGTGTTGCAGTTGAGTTTTCAGTTACTCTCTCTTCATGTTCCATTATTCTTATATACGCTGAGGCTAGATTTATGATTCTCAATGAAGCTCAAATCTCCATTCTGGATGAAAAAATAATATTGTATACTATTTTTTGCTCTTGTAGGGTATCTATTTTGATGGTAAGGAAGTAACTCTACATCTTCATCTTAAAGGAAAGCTGGGAACTGTTGAGGGATCATATGGTATTTCATCATCTCTTATTATTTCCTAATTCTGGACAATCACAGATGATTGTCTGTAGCTTTAGAAACATTGTTTATTCTTCAATCCACATCTTTGCTTGAGTATAGTAGCATATATCTTTTTCATTAATTGTTTTTTTGCTAGTCTGAACCTCTTTTAAGTTGACAGTTTGAAAATTTTCCTTTAATTAAAAACCTCTTGCAAAACCTTTTCAAAAAAAAAATCTCTTGCAAAAGACCATTATATTGTTGTGGATTATCATAGCCGGTATTCCTTCTTACTAGTATCAAGCCTATTCTTCTCTCTGTCGCTTGAATGGTAAAATACATATCTTTCAGTCTAACAACTTGAAAAACTCGCATGCAGCTTCAACACGAGTGAACTGCTCGAGCAATTTAGTCTCATACATCTCCCCCTCGCTGGCTGATAAAGTAAGTTTCTTGTGAACCTGTTCAATACCAGAATGTGATATTAGGACCATGATTGTTTCCACCAGTTCATGACAAGTATAAAAAAGAAAGGCAAGAGAGCAAGTACTTGAATGGGGCTATGTTCCCTATGTTTTTTGGCCAATTGGGAGAGTTTTCTTAAGTTCCTTCGTGAGCTGTCGGTAATCAACAAAGGCGTCCTTCCACTAAGTTTGATTTTCTCTTTACTGTCTAAGACATGGATTTTCTAATTACATTTAGTTTTCGTAAAGCATAATATTCTAATACTTGTTTTCATAAAGCATAATATTCTTCTTTTACAAGTTTCAAAATATCTATTGATTTGAAAGGAAATGCAACTATTGCTATTGCTTAGATGCCCTTGGTTCTTCTACTAAGCTTTTAATTTGTATAAAACTTACAAGGAATGAAGATTACATGGATTAGAAGAGAAGGCAAAAGCAAGTGTTGTAACATATTGGTTGGCTAGCATTAGCATGCAACAAGTATATACTTTGCTCCTCTTATTAGGATTTTTTGGTTTGTTGTAGGTTTTGATTAGCATGTGGATAGAATGTAGTTTGTTGTGGGATATTTCAACAAGTATTATAGACCATGTAATTGCACTATTATGATTATACAAATATGCAATATTGTGGTATAATATTTTTTATTTTTTTTAAATGCGTAATTATTTAACCACAAAATTTGCCACCAAATAGATTCAATGCAAAAGTCGTGGCTAAATGGCGACATATTTTCCCACCAAATAGATTCAATGCTAATGTTACGGCTAAATGGCCACGGATTTTCCCACTAAATAGATTCGTGGCAATTTTCAAGGCTTATGGCCACGAAATAGGTGCGATTATGCGTTCAAATTCGACTCGAACTTAGATATAAAATACATTTGTGGCTAACATTTGATGGTGATGCACTCAAAACCAACCACGAAATTCAATTTTGGGTAATATGGTTGAACGTGACTTTCGTGGCCAATAGCCACACATTTAGCAATGAACTAATTCGCGGCTATTATTTGCAGCTAAATAGCCACAAAATTACAATTTTGTCGTTCTTTTCCAGAGTGATATTTAGCCTCGCGTGTTTTAGCCCCAGGGCACCTTTCGTATGGCAATCCGTTGGGGATGTCGTGGCTAACGTGATTTCGTGGTTATTTTTGTGGCGGAAGTCGTGTCTATTTTTCTGGCTACAGACGCGTTTTCCAACAATGGCCCTCTTCAGTCTTGTCCTTAGCTTGGACACGCTCCGGTAGTGTCTTTCCGCTCCTAAGGTGCACCACTGCTATTTGTCCCTTAGGGTTCTCCTCGGGACGGCCCGGGAGTTGTCCCTGTGGTCTTGGAATCTGTGCAGCAAGGTTCCCTAGTTGAGAATCGACATTTTTCTTCCACACATCGAACTCTCCCCATCGTTTGTTTTGATTGTTGAGGTTGGCTTGAACTTCGTTAACCTTGTTAATTACTCCGTTAATGCCTTCTTGTAACCCTTGTACCCAGGATGGTGGCTCTTGATAACCCGAAGGTCGATATGGTACAGGTCTTCTATCCGGTGGGGGCACTGCATAGTTAGCATTCGGATTTTGGTTGCCCCACATTGGATAATTGTTTGACCCATCAATATTACTTGGCTGGTTTTTGTATGGGCCTCTCATATAGTTCACTTCAGCATATGTCTCAGCGGCTCTTACCTGCTCTATGTTAGTGCAAGCAGAAGTACTATGGGCAGAAGAACCACATTCTTGACAAGGTTGAGAGGATTTCAGAAAACTTACCTGTTTCTTCAGGTGGTTGACCTCGTCTTGTAGAAATTGATTTTTGACATTTGGGTCAACTTCTTCCTTGTTAGGTACGTAGAGACGCCTCTGGGGCTGGGTAGATTGCTGGGTACCGTACATGGCATCATAATTAGACAACTTGTCCAACAATTCCCATGCGACCGTGGGCTCCATCTCTATAAAACCACACGATGTATGCGTGTTGATGCGGTTCTTCGTCTCTGCATTTATACCCTGGAAAAAGATTTCTTGAAGCACATATAAAGGTTGCCCATGAGTAGGGCACTGTCTAAGCATCTCCTTAAATCTTTCCCATGTTTCAACAAAAGTCTCGTTAGGCAGCTGGTGATAGGAGGTGATGCGTTAGGAGGTAAGCTCTCCAACCAGGTCAGGTCCTTTCCAGTAAGAGACCACCTGAAAGTTTTTAACAGAACATATTCAAGTGAGACACCTTCAGCAGCAATGGTGTCACATAAATCCATAAAATTTCTAATATGCTCCATAGGGCACTCAGTAGGTTTCCCTTCAAACTGAGCCTGTTTGATCAAGGATATAAATTGAGACTTAATCTCAAAAGGTTTCTCTATCTCTGGAAGCACAATTGGAGACTCTGGCACCTTCAGCTCTGGGTGCATATATTTCTTGGCCTTGCTCGGATAGGCATCCAGCTCTTCCTGTAGACGAGTATTGTTGACTCGTTGACACTCAGCCTCGGCAGCAACAGCTTCTTTCTCGAGTTTTAACGCTTCCATCTGCCTCTGTAGTTCGGCCATCTGATGAGTCAACTCCTCGGGCATAGCCATAGCTCGGTTTTCTCGGCGTCTTCGGTGTAGGGAACGTTCAAGTTCAGAATAATAACCGGCGTTGTCAAATTCAAGCCTACGACGTCCAGTTGGCATACACTGAGAAAACAGACAAAGAAAACAAAAATTAAAAATAAAAACGGGGTCGGGCTATTCCCAGACCCACAGATAAACAAACAAACACTATTGCTTCCCCAGCAACGACGCCAATTCGTTGAGAGGTCTTGACAACAAATAAATTTATAAGTCAAGACCCCGCTGAGTATAGGGGAGTCAGGATCGTTCCACGGGAAGCACGGTTGTTTGTTTATCGGACTACTAAAATAAAACAAAGCAAAACAACACAACTCAACTACGACCAACCTCGCTAACGACTTTGTCAGGGTCGTTAACGAACCTGGATAACACTACTAACACAAACTAACAACCTAAGAACAGGTTCGGTACCGAGGCGGCGAACTCAGTAACGAATATAAACCGAATAAATTCAAATAAGAACAAAAATCTAGGACAAGGGTCACCACAACATAGCCATGCATGTAAACTTGTAAGAAGAAAAAGAACATACCTTTAAATAGATAAATTCATCAACTTTCTTTGATTAGCAAGCAAATCAATTCACTCTCATAAATTAACTCACTCAATCACTTGTTTTGGATCTAAAGCTCAAAACTTTCGTTATCGAACAATATCAACATTCAAGTCTAAACCTTTCTCTTTCAATCAAGTTAAATACTCAAATTACCTCGATTATCATCTAGGCATAAACACAACAAGCAATCTAAAAATAGATAGAAGGCATTTAACACATCATCTTACTCATCAAACCATGCACAACTATGCCGGGTTTAACCCCGACCCTAGATAGGAAAACTACTCACTACTCATAACTATGAAGCAAACAAATTCAATAAAAGAAAACATTGAAAACAAAACAAACTACTTCAAATTACTAAGAAAAATATCGTCTTAAAGAATTCAGAAGAAACCGAAAACAACAGAATACCGAATCAAAAACACGACTAACGACCTCAGCTTCCACTCTCGCTCCACCTCGGTTCGTCTTCACCTCCGACTCGACTCTCTCTCTCTCGGTTCTCCTCTTCGTCTGCACTCGAACACGAACACCCTTTCGAACACCCCTTCTAGGCTAGAAAAGAAGGGTATTTATACTAATAAAGCTATCTAAAAAAACTAGAAGATAAAAACTTTCCTAAAAGATAGAAACTAACTCTAAAAAGATAGAAATAAAATCTAAAAAGAAAACAAGACCTAAAATATAAAATATAATAACCCTAAAACTCATTAAAAAACCCTACTGACACGGAATAAATTTTCGCACAGGGTCGGTAGACATTACAACGATCTCTCGAAAAACTCTATCTCTAAGCCTCGTTAACGAGCCTTCACAACCTCGTTAACGAGCCTGGATCTGGCTTTCTTCAACACTTCAACTCTAAAAAATCTTGACTTCAACTCCTTTATCTCGTATTCTTCCGTCTTCCACCATAGCACACTAATCAGCTCCAAAAAGCACCGTTTCCTTGCTAAAACCTACAAAAAGACAAAAAAAAGAGTAGCTTCCATACTTTTCACAAAATATGCAAACTCATCCAAAAATACACAAAACTAACCCTAAAACTACTATAACTAAACCTATCAAACTAAGAAAACACACTAAAAACTATACTAAAATCATGAACATCAAACATTTTATTACACATCAAGTTTATAAAATCCTCTCGTACCCTTATCAGACCTTAACCAACCTCATCATATTCAGAGCTCCAGATCGGGGAGGTGGCCCGAAGACGGTTAAGTACCAAGCCCACCTAGACAAGCCCGAACAAGCATTCAGATTTGAAAGATGATCGTCAAAAGGCTTAGAGCCGGGTTGGTCTTCCAAGTTTTACTAATGCAACTTGGTTCATTTTAATTACCGTGCATTAGCACTTATCTTTATTAAGTTCCAAAACATCTCATATGAATTACGATTTAAGGAGGGTGGTGGCTATGAAAGAGCCGGATCCACAAATGGAACGGAGTTCCAACACCTAGCTAGGGTGTAACATCGCTCAAACGAATAGGAGCGGAAAAGATCATGATTTGAATTACCGAGAGAAGAGAGGGTGGTGAGCCAAACCACTCGATAATACCGAGGGAAGAGAGGGTGATGAACCGTACCACTCAGTGAGTTAAAACGAATTATCAAGGGAAGAGAGGGTATAAAGTCGTACCACTTGAAATATTATAGAGCGATGTAAGGGTCAAAACTCACATCCCTAAACCTATCTTAAATCCATAACAAATCTTGAAAAGAGGTTGAAACAAGCAAGACCACAATAAACGGACCTAAGTTCTCTTCTAGTGTACGAAAAAATAATAACGATAATAAAATGTCGTTATTTCTAACAATAGATATATTCTATGTTCATTTATTTAAACAAACAAATATGTTCCCAACATAGAGAAGACAAGAAATCGAGATATCGAAAAGGTTACAAGGAGAATATCCACTTGCCTTGAATTTCACTTGATCTTAACGAAAGCTCGAAAATTAAGACGACCTAGAATTCTTGATAACTTGGCCTAGCAATCCCAGATAGTATAAGAAATGAATTATATTAAAATCCTTATTTCATTTCTTATGAAAACCTTATCTTATTTTCTTTTCCTAAGAGCAAGGAAATTATTCTATATTATTTATTTTAATAATTTAGTTAGGAGAACTCGATAATAATATTCCTTTATTATTATTTTCAAGGTGAGGTCTTAAATAATTTTATAAAAATTATAGAATAGCTAAATGGGCATGCAATTGAATTTATTTCTATAAATTCATTTTTATTACTCCACTTGTAATATTTATTCAATTAATTTAAATAAATATTATATATGTGGAAATTATTTTAAAAAAGATATTTAATTAATAATACGAGGTGAGAATTTATACCGAGAGGTAACGAGATGAAATGGGCTCGCAATTCGAAATGGGCGAGTTTGGGCCTTGCTTTCTTCTTTTTCTTAGAATAGAAATTTGATGGGTTATTTAGGCCTAACTTTTAGACCAAAATTAATCCAAAATAGCCCAAGAGAAGCCCAACCTTTCTCTTCTTTCTCCTTCTTCTTCCTCTCATGTAAATCAGAGAGAACTCAAGACAGAACGACGACCAGCTTCGACTGGGGCTACACGACAACAGTGGCGGGCTCCGGCGGTGGATGACGTCGTACTTGGTGGACGACCGACGGTCCGGCAGGGGAAGGCGGCGGTCCGGCGGTGAAAGGAGGAGGAAAGGGATTTTTGTGGAATTTTGAGGAGAAAAATCAGATTTATGGGGGAAATCCAAATCTGAAAATTGGCTTGTGAATTGGACGAAGTTGAAGAAGAGAAAGAGTGGAAACTGTTGGTGTGATCTTCCTCTTGGCACTACCCCTTTTTATAGTGGGAGGAAAGGGTTTCTTAATCGTCCACCTTGGGAATTGATCTCTCATGGAGGAGAAGGTCTTGCTCCATTGGATGCATGGTGGATTGCTTGTAATGAAAGGGATGTGAGGATAGGGGAGAATGGAGGTGGAGAGGAAGAGTGATTGGAGGAGAAAAGAGGTGAAGAATTGGGAGAGTAATTGTACGTCAAATCACCATGGAAGCTTTCTTGAAAGCTTTGAAGAGAAATAAGGAAATAAAATAAAGAGTTTTCCTTAAGTGACAAGGACTTGGTAGCATAGGAAGGGAGGTGTGTTGGGTGTGGAGAGTGCAAGAGGTCAGGGGTTCGAGTCCTATCTCTAGCACTTTTACTCTCCCTCCATTCGCTTCTCTTTTTATTAAAATTTCTAAGTTAACGGAGAATAAGATATCGTTTATATTTAATTAAAATAAATTTGTATTTGCTACCAAGTTAAACTTTATCCAAGATTATTATTATTATTATTATAAAAAATCATAATAAAGAATAACTTGTTATTTTAAAAGAAATATTTAAATTATTAAAATAACAATTTTCTTTTTATTCGAAATACGGCTATTACAGGCTTGAAGGTATTCGTAGTAACTCTCCCATTAATGATGGGGCATCTGAGCTATTTTTCCAATGCCATAGTGTTTGCAATCCGGAGCATTTATTTAATTTGATGCTTAGTATTGTTAATTGTATTCTTTGTAACTTAGCATGCAGATTTGTGAAAAGTGACTTTTTGGACGGATATTTGACAATAATCGTCAACAATGCTCTTAATTTTATTACAAGCAGTCTGGTTGGCTTTAACAAAGATAATAATATAATCTGCAAAAGCAAGGAATGAGATTTTTGTCCAATTTCAAGTAATTTTAATGCCTATATAGCTTTTACGGTTGCGACTATTAATCTAGAGTTGTCTTGCAAGTATTTTTGCAGTGATGATGAATAGGTAGGGGTCAATGGATCCCATTGTCTAAGTCCCTTGTGGGGAAGAATTGATCTGTTGGTCCGTTGTTAACCAACATTGAGAACGAAATAATTTCAACACATTCTTGAATCCAATTGGTAATTTTTCATTAAATCCGAATTTATGAGGGTAATCGCAAGAAATTCCCAGGTTATTCCGTCACATGCTTTTTCCATTTCAAGCTTAACAGTGATCCATCCCTCCTTTTCTTTTTTGTTGTAGAACGAATAGAAAATGTCATGTGCTACAAGGGTATTATCGTGGATACTGCGTTTGTTGACAAATACACCTTGTAGAGGGTGAATGAGTTTGCTCATGATATTTTTCAACCTATTGGTAAGGATTTAAGAGATAAGTTTTTATATATTGTATTACATAGACTGATTGCTCTATAGTGGTTAGTTTAGTTAAGGTTCTCATATTTAGGCAACAAAGAGATGAATGAGTGATTAATTTGTTTTAGGATCTTGCCGGGAGTGGAAAATTTTTTTAACGACTTTAATTACATGTGGTCCAATGATGTGCCAATATTCTTTGTAAGAGCTTGTTGGCATGCCATTAGGTTCATGAGAATTATCATCCCCTATGTCAAAAACTGCCTTTTTTTTAATTTCAGTGTCGGCCTCAGAAATCTCTAGTTGAATGCTTTGGGTTGCTTGTTGGAGTTTACTGCGATTAATTTCCAGAAATCGGAAGCGTTTTTGGAAGTGTTGTTTGATTTCTCATTTGATATTTTCTAACTCTGTGATTTGAGTCTCTTCCAAGGTTGTGATTTCTTTAATATTCGTTCTATTTCTTCTTCTATTTGTAATTCGATGAAAGTACTTGGAGTTCTTGTTGTTCAATTTATTATGTGTGTTTTTGCCCTTTGTTTCCAGTAAGAATAATGGAATTGATGAGGCATGCCCGCTTTTAGACACGCGTTCCTGTTTCTGGACAAAAAAGTTGTTCTTTCCTCAATTATTTCTTTATGTATGTTTAGAATTTTCTTGTCAAGTTTTCTGATTTGTTCGAAGATGTTTCCAAATGTTGTTTTGTTCTAGCTTTTAGCTTTCACTTTAAGTAAATTGGTTTTTTTTTGTTAGATTATACATATGTGACCCCCCAGTGTTCAAATGCCATGCTTGTTTGATGATATCCTGGAAGTCCTTTCTAGAAGTCCATATCATTTCAAATTTGAATGGTTATGCTTTATTTGTGCACCCCGTATGGATATCACAAGAAATTGGATAGTGGTCCGAGGATGAGAAGGCATGGTTTATGGTTGAAAATTTCGAGGTGCCATTGAATAATTTGGAGGCTTACAAGTGTACAGACGGTACAGTCACTCGTATGTGTTATTTTCCATGGATTACGATTTTCCTCCACATGAATTTGTTCCCAATAGTAGGGATATCATATAGATCATATGCATCTTAAAATTTATAAGTTTATCGAAACGTGACTGATTAGGTATTATGCCCCCTTGTTTTTTATCCGGATGTTAAAATTCATTGAAATCGCCCATGAGGATATATGGCAAGTGGGTGCTTTTAATGAGGTCGATTAGTGTAAGCCAAAAAGTCTCTTTTCTTTGGGCCCTTGGTGACGCATATGTAAAAATGAATATCAATTGATTATATGGGATTCAAGGTTAGTGTAGTGGACTGGAATCCAATGAATCGTTCATTTTTATGAACGGTTGTTACTATTTCATTTGACAGTTGGTATCCCTTCTAAAGAAAGTAAATGCCACTAGCAAAGCTTGTGGCTGGAATGAATTCCAAAGAATCAAAACCAGTTTTTTGCCGAAGTTTTTTTATCTAATGGGGTTTGAGCTTTAGTCTCAACAAGAGCAATTATGTCAATCCTCTCAAGGTGGTATGAAACATAGACTTCAGTCCAGAACGAGCCACGCTTAATTATTACAATATATGAATAACATTACCTACGCTATGATAGAGCATATAGTTATAGGTTTTAGAGCATGTTTCTATTCTCTTTTCAAGCATTTCTAGCTAGATTTTCACCTTAATTCGTAGTTTATTTTTTTTAGTTTAGTTCGAAATCTACGCTCTTTCGTGCTTCATTGTAGGATTGAGGTGATCGAGAGGTGAGCTTAGTGGATGTCAAGTAAGAGACCAGAGCTATGGAGCTAGAAACATGTGCAAGGAATGAAGAAACCGGTGGAGAGCATTGAAATGTAAAGACACGAGGATAGACACGGGCCAAGAAGGTTGGCGCGCACGCGCCCATAGGATCGTGCCATCGCCGAGGAGATGGAAGTCACTGAAGGCTGAACGCGGTCAAGAAGACGGGAGCGCGACCGTGCTCCTACGTGCCAAACCGCGCCCAAGGTCGCGTTGATCCGGCGATGATTTCAAGGCTTCGATTTATCTTTTAGTTATCTTCTTGTTATTTTAGGATATTTTGAGATTATGATATAAATACCTTTTTAGGGTTTTATTTTGAGGAGAAGTTTTATTAAGTTATTAAATTTTGGAGAGAACTTTGGGAGACAAAAACCCTAGAGAAGAATTTGAAAAGAAACCCGACTCTTGTAAGTTTGATTTCTTCTTTAATGTCGTTTTCTAGCAAATTTCCCAAACTAGTTGGTTGAAAGTGTATGCACGATTGTTTGTGAGATTTGAATTATTTTAACTTGCCTTGACTAGATTGAATTACTCTATGCTTAATAGATTAAATTCACTTAGGATTTTAATAGCTTGATCACCTATTTTGATTTCTAGGTTGAATTACAACTAGAATAACTTAATATACGGTGGAATTCGGTTGTTCATGGACAAATCCTTTGATTAGACTTATATACGGTGGAATAAGGTTAATCAAAGGAGGAGAATTCAATCACAAAACTTCATGAATATACGGTGGAATTTATGAACGATTTTTCTATTGAATGCTTTGAACTAATTTGCATGATCAATTTGACATAGAAGGTTTTCTAGGATAATTGATTAAAAGGTTATTAAAGACGGTGCATATTAATAACCACTTTGAGCTTGAATTCCATGAATTCACAATAGATTAGTCAAGGGATTGAATTAAGAATAATCAATGATCAATACTCATGTATGCAATGGATACGAAACTAGTTGGACGCTTTCTTTCTACTTGGAAACTCAATTATTTTACTTGTTTTTGTTTTGTTTTCTTAGATTAATAATTTGAAATCTGAAAATCCGCTTTTATTTCTCTAGTAATATTATTTAAACACTGGAAATCTGAGTCTCCATGGTACATCCCTTACTTTAACTATAATTAGGTTCGGAAGTTAGAATTTTTCTTTAACAACGCTTTAACCACAACATAAAAGTGCTCGTCACGCTACGGAAAATATTCTGCTAACAATTAACAAAAACCGTTGAACCAGACAGATTCCTTAAGTCCCAAATCTTTCAATATAATATACTATATTATATATACTGACTTTAGTATATTTAATCAATTTAAAATTAAGATTTAAGAAGTAAGCATCAAACCCTTTTATATGCTACTACACAAGATCATAAACTTTCAATGTAATAAATTATATAGCATTAGCATCCATTAATATATTAATTTAAATTTTTGTTATCATTTTAGGTGAAGATCTTAGACAATTATATGAGCTTATATATGATTTAAATAAGATAAAACTATATAAGTAACATTCATTAATAATATAAAGCTTATAGAGGAGAGTGAACATGCAGCTTGGATCTTATTGTCTGAAAACGAGCAGTACCAACAAGCTTCGTGAAGATATCAACTATCTGATCAAGTTCCCTAGCATGAGAAAAAATAAGTGTCATCATCAACCTTCCTGCAAACAAAATGATAGTCAAATTTAATATGCTTTGAATGTTCATGGAAAACAAGATTAACAAACATGTAAGTGGCAATCAAATTCTCACTAAGAAAACTTGGTGGCATTTGTAAAGGGGCGTGAAGTTCTTCAAGAATATGTTGAAGCCATATGTGCTCAATGGTAGTAAATGCTATGCCCATGTATTTTGCTTCAGAACTAGAGTTGGCAACACCACTTTGTTTCTTTAAAGCCTAGCTGATCAGATTACAACCATAAAATATGGCAAAACCATATTGAGATATAAAAAAAAATCATTATCTAAGCCCATCCAGCATTAGAGAAGGCTACAAGCCTTTTGTCAGTCGCCATTTGTAGCACTAAACAAGAGGAGACCGTGCCTTTTAAATACCATTATAGACGTTTGTCAGCTTGTCAATGGAAATCTGTCGGATTGTGCGTGAACTGACAAACTCTATTTATAGCATAAGAGATTTATGGACCGGTGATGATAACATACTGAAGTGCTCCTACAATACCCCTATAGATATGAGGATCAAAGACCGGATCGCCAAATTGAGAAAGGCAAGAGACAGGTTTTGTTGGAGAAGCAATTAGCTTAGCATCATGCATCTTACCCCGAGTAAGAAGACACCGAATATATTTATGTTGAGATAGAAGAATAAAATCCTTAGTGCGGGAAAGTTCAATACTCAAAAAGTAATGAATTTTACCAAGGTCTCGAAGGGAGAATGCATTGTTTAATTATTGTATAAAATGTGCAATCTCAGTTGGAATAGAGCTGATAATGATCAAGTCATCCACATAGACCACGATATAAAGCACGGATTTCCCTTGTCGTCGAATAAAAAGATGGTATGTGATTGAAAACCAACAAATCCATGTTGTAAAAGAAAGAGCTTGAGTTTTGTTAACCAAGCACGAGACGCCTATTTCAAGCCATATAACATCTTCTATAATAGACAAACATTTCTTAGATGGGAAAGATCAATAAAACTTAGATGTTAAGACATATAAATACGTTTAATTTGATTACCATTAAAAAAGGAATTATGAATATCAACTTGTCTAATAACCCAATTGCAAGAAATAGTAGTAGATAAAACAATGCAAATAGTAGTAGGCATCATAATACGGATAAAAGTGTCAAGATAGGCAATGCCTACCTTCTAATTAAAGCCTTTAGCAGCAAAACGAGATTTGTAGCCTTCAACAGTGCCATCTACTTTATGTTTTATCCTATAAACCCACTTACAACAAACAATGTTAGCATTACACTGATGCAGAATAAGTACATAGTCCTATTAATCTAAAGGGCATCATTCATGTCATGTTGCCATTTAGGTAATTTAGAAGCCTGGATGAAGGTTTTGGGTTTAATGAGAGAGTCGTTTGGTAGTGGTAGGGGATGTTAGGATTTTTTTGTTTGAGGCTATCCATTTTAGAGTGAGTGACCATTTTATGAGTGGACTATTCAGCAGGTCAAAAATATGAAGGAAAAGAAGCGAAGGAATTAACATTAGTAAGTGAAGTGGAAGGGTTAATGTAGTCATATTTGTTTCGGCACGAGACAAGCCCAAACGAGATTGCGTGATGGGATTCTCAATGGGTTAAGTAGGCCTATTTGGTGGGCATGGAGACTAGCCTAGCAGCTTCATGGGTGTAATCAACAATGTTAGTCTCGGAGACGAAATTGAGGACAATGAGCTAAACTTGGTGCATGGTGGGTCTGAGTTTGTTTGCTAGTTCAATGAAGTGACTGAAATCTAGTTCAGGGTGGGATTTTCGATGGGGTAGTTTAGCACCGAAAGAGAGGCCAATTGCAGTGGGCTAGTATTTAGCAAAGTTGTGGGATTTGGTGATGAAATGGTATTCTTATCTTGAGAGAAGTATGGAATGTGGTCTCATAAAAAATGACATGTCAACCTATATATACTCGAATTATAGGCACATGGAGATATAAATAACATCTATGTTGATAACTATATCCTATAAACACCTAAGGAGATGATCCAAATTCAAGTTTACTTTTGAGTACAAAATCTCAAAAGAGGATAAAAAATAAGTAATTTGGTGGTTTCTTGTATTAAACACTCAAAAAGAGACTTGTTTTTAAGAACACTAGAGATCTAACCCGTCCTTTGGACCGTCCTTTGGACGAGACAAAGTTTGTATTCTACGTTTATAAAATTTAAATATTTACTTTTTTGGAAATCAAAATATGTGATCAAACATAATAAATTAGTGTCAATTGAATTACATTATGAAATATTTAATTTAATTTCTTTCATATAAATCTTTACATACTTATTATATTTCAACATTGGTGGAAATTAATACAAAAATGACAGTGTATTTATTTGACCAAAATGAATAATTTTACTAAGATTTTAATTTAATTCTACAAAATGACGTACCTCCCTACCATGTACCCTTTATTTATTTTTATCTTTCTCTTTTTGACTGACAATTTCTTTGTTCCTGGCCTCGGAAGCTTCGACTTCTCTGGGATGGAATTTCTCTGTGCGGCCATGATTCAGCACAAGATGCGCTCGAGTGATAGGAAACCTCCGTTGGATCCCAAAGTGAAGGTGGAAGCCGTAGCTAAGGCTACTCCAGTCAAGCGGTCATCGATCGTCTGAAGTTACTGAGGTTGTTGATATGGACGGCAAAGTTCTGTTGGATCTGTGGCAAGGGCTCCGTAACACTCATGCTCCTAAGAAACCCTGCCTCTGCTTTAATTAGAGATGCCGACCTGAGGGTCCGGAAGGTAAAACTCCTCTCCTTACAACGTTCCGTCCTTTTTTTCTTCTTTTTTATTTATTTATGAATTCCTCCTTATCGCCAATGTTTTTATCTTCTAGGGCCTTGCAAGTAGGGTTGTCCAAACCCGGTTAACCGAGATTTCGGTTAACCATAAATCGGTTTGTTAAAATCACTAACCGTAACCTAGCCATAAATATCATTTAACCGGAACTCGGTTAACCAATTTTTCGTTTCGGTTTTCTCGGTTAACCAATAACCGTTTATGTACTTTTCTATTATAATAATGCACTTAAAAGGAAAATAAAATTATCAACCTTGTATTAAAAAAATATTATCCAACTCGGTTAGAACATTTCAATATGAACTAATTTTACATGTCTAGGTTGCTAAAATTGTTGGAATATTTTAATATATCCAAGTATTTAATGCAGTACAAGTACACACGTGATATGTAATGTAATGGAAATTCATGTTGGGCTTGTCCCACATCGATAGTTTGGGGAAATTTCGAGTGCCTTATAAAGGTTTGTGGCATACCATGTGTTAGTGAGACAAGAGAGGAATGCTCCCTCGCGCGCGCCGCTGCCGCCGTCCGTCCGACTCGGCTAGGTTCGGCTCCGTGACACGTGTGCGGTGTGGTACTGGGGCTTATCTTTTTGTGGGATATTTTAATTATTTTGATAAAATTGGGCCACGAGGGTTGCGGATTAATTTGCCGTAATTCTTCCGCAATCACTCAGTTTTCAAAACCTTTTGAATTTCGTAACTAGTATGATTTGGTCATACGATTTTATCTTGTTTTCCATAACTGAAGAGAGATTTTTGGAAAATGGGAGTAATGCTGATCGTGGGTGGTTAATGCGTATTATCTATTTAACCTCCCATTGGTTCTCTCCTCCAATCCATCCGAAAATCCTCTCTTCTCTGGTTTTCACATATCGGAGAATCCCGCTCCTCTCTTCTATGTTCTGAATCTTCCATTCCCATCTCTTCTTTCTCGAGTGCACGAGATCGAGGAGAACTGTGCTAACCTTGGGGGTTGAGCACCGGTGTTTGACTTGCACTACAGTCAGGGCGTTTTTTCTTCTAAGGCAGTGGTTCTACCATGACACAGTGATTTGTCCCTAAATGCATAAACACATTAAAGTTTCGGCCTACATACAATTCTTTGTCTCCTACATTGATTTATTTTCTTACAAATTAGAAGCAAAAATATTCACTGTTCTAGATATGCTATGGAGAGCCACCATCTCGTGAAGTTGCTCGATTTGTCCAAACTTGAGCCTCCTGATGGCACGAATTTCAAGCGTTGGTCCCAGAAGTTGTTGATTGTCTTTGAGCAGTTGAAAATTGACTACGTTTTGCTCAAGGATCCTCCAACGGCTTCGATCAAGGCCCTCCCGCCTGCCATAACAAACTCCCAATCGTCTCTAGATGATACCAGAGATGCCACTACTGTTGCTAAAGTCTCCCCTGACATTGTTGTTGAAATGGAGAAATACGAACAGGACAACAAAACTGTCAGGGGTATCCTTCTGAAGCATATGTCCAACTCTCTATTTGATTTGTTTTTAACTAACAAGTCTGCCAAGTCTATCTGGGAAACCCTGGATAAGAAATATGGATCAGATGATGCCGGGAAGAAGAAATATGTCGCCGGCCAGTTCTTACGGTTCCAGATCACTGATGACAAACCGATCATGGAACAGGTCCACGAGTATGAGAATCTCGTGGCGGATATCCTTGCTGAAGGCATGAAGATGTGCGAATATTTGCAGACAAATTTCTTGATCGAAAAGCTTCCTGAGTCATGGTCCAGTTACCGCAATCATTTGAAACACAAGAAGCGGAACATGACTCTGGAGGAATTTGTCAGTCACATGAAGATTGAAGAGGCTAATCGCCTTAAAGATAAGTCGTCTAAACCCTCTGATTCATCTTCGGTTAAGGCTAACTATGTTGAGGCTTCTACGCAGAAACATGATAGGTTTAAAAAGAAGCAATTTGGTCATGCTGCTGGAAAGAAATCTGTTCACCAGAAAACCTTACACAAGAAGGGACAAAACATCAAGAAAGGTGGCAAGTTCAAAAAATTCCAAGGAGGCTGCTTTGTGTGCGGAAAGCCTGGACACAAAACTGCTCATTGCAACCACAGAAACGACCCCAAGAAGAACAACCCCAATCCCAACCAAGACAAAGGACAAGCGAATTTGACAGAAAAGGACCTAGTTGCTGTGATATCCGAGGTGAACATGGCTGATCTGACGGAGTGGATGGTCGACACTGGAGCAACAAGACACTTCTGCTCCAACAGAGAGCTCCTATTAGAGTTTGAACCTGCTGCAGAAGGCGAGCATGTCTTCATGGGAAACTCCAGCACAACTGCAGTGCTCGGTAAAGGGAAAATTCTTCTCAAGTTAAATTCTGGAAAAAAGTTATGTTTGATCAATGTGTTGCTTGTACCTTCTTTGCGCAAGAATTTAATTTCGGGGGGTTTACTGATGAAAGCTGGTTTTAGGCTCCTCTTTCATGGAGGAAAACTAGTGATATCAAAAAGTGGTGAATTTGTGGGTAAGGGTTTTATGACTACTAATGGCCTTATCATGCTTGAATCTGTTATTGTTGTGATGAATAAGAATGCATCTACTTCTGCTTACTTGACTGAGTCTCTTGATTTATGGCATGCAAAATTAGGACATGTGAATGTGAATGAGATTGAATGATTGCATAAATGTGGTTTGATTCCTAATTTAAATCTGAATGCTCATAAAAATGCGATGTTTGTACCGAGGCTAAGTTTACTAGAAAGCCTTTCAAACCTGTAACTGAACGAAAATCAGATTTATTAGAATTGGTGCATCCTGATTTGGCTGATTTCAAAAACACTGAAAGTATAGGAGGAAAACGGTACTACATCACTTTTATGGATGACTGTTCTAGATATACCAAAGTTTATTTGTTGAGAACAAAAGATGAAGCTGAAAGAACCTTTTTGGTATATAAAGTAGAAGTTGAAAATCAATTAGACCGTAAAATAAAATGACTTAGGTCTGATAGAGGAGGAGAATATGGAACTGATTCTCTTAAGAAATTCTTTGAAGAAAATGGCATTATTCATGAGACAACATCTCCTTATACTCCAGAACAGAATGGCACAGCTGAAAGAAAAAACCGGACTTTAAAAGAGATGATGAACTCCATGCTAATTAGTTCTGGTTTGCCTGATAATATGTGGGCGAAGCTGTTTTGTCTACTAATCACATTTAAATAGAGTGCCCCATAAAAAAACTAGATGCAACTCCTTATGAGTTATGGAAAGGTTATGCACCTAATCTGTCTTACTTGAAAGTGTGGGGGTGTTTAGCTAAGGTTTCTTTTCCTATGTTTAAACGTGAAACTGTTGGACCTAGAACCTTTGATTGTGTGTTCATAGGGTATGTTGATAATAGCTCAGCCTACAGGTTCATGAAATTGAATGATCGATCTATATGTGAATATCGTGATGCAGAATTCTTTGAGCATGTTTATCCTTTGAAAAATCATGAAGTGCCAAATGCTATTATTCTTGCATCTACTTCTATGTCTGATGCACGTAAAGAACTTATTAACTCTTCCCAACCTAGAAGGAGTAAGAGACATAGAACTGAAACTAGCTTTGGACCGGATTTTATTACATCCTTTTTAATAGAACTCAAAAATGTTGATATAATCAATGAGTCTCTTGTCTCTTACTCCTTCTATCATAGAGCTTATCTTTTTGCATCTATAGAACTCAAAAACTAGCATCTATATTACATCCTATAAGAACTCCCTATGATTCTAGCATGAAATTGAAAAAACATAAAGGGAATAGTGTTTCCCAATCAGAGTATGCTAAGATAATAAGAAGTTTGATGTTTTTGATGAATTATACTCAGCCTGATATTGCATATGTTGTTAGTAGATTAAGTAGATATACCCATAATAATACCTTAGAGGTACTATGGATTGGGGTTTACACTATGTGAAATTCCCTAATGTGTTAGAGGGCTATTGTGATGCTAATTGGGTATATGATAATGATGAAGTAAATTCTACTAGTGGATTTGTATTTAACTTGTGTGGTGCAGCTATATCTTGGAAGTCTGCTAAGCAGTCTGTAATAGCTCGCTCCACCATGGAATCCGAGTTTCTAGCCTTTGATCTAGCAGGACAAGATGCTGAATGGTTGAGAAACTTGATGGCTGACATTCCATTGTGGGGGAGGCCAACACCTCTTGTATCTCTACATTGTGATTCTCAAGCAGCTATATGTGTTTCCAAGAGTAGTGCTTACAATGGCAAGAAAAGGCACATACACATTAGATATGAGGCTGTGAGACACTTGATTTTGAAAGGTGTGATTACCATGAAGTATATAAGATCCGAAAGGAACCTGGAAGATCCCTTAACTAAAGGGTTAAACAGGAAAGTAGCCAAACTTTCTTAATCCTATGGTCATCGAGGGGAATGGGCTTGAGGCCTGTATGAAAGTCCAAACTTTCTTAATCCTATGGTGATATGTGATGAGATAAATAAGAGGATGAGCTATAAGCTCTTAATGATTTCATAGCCCTGATAGGGTGGTTTGTAATGAGACAAACTTGATGAGATCACCTACGTGAGTGCATTTGGACTTGTGAAGTCTTGTGACAAGCACTCATGAGCATCCAGAGTGAGTGAGACTCATAAAGTGAGATCTCAATTGCGGGAATGGAAGGTACATTGGCGAAGTGTGTCTTTTTAGGTAACGCTCTAAATAAGGTCAAAGCTCAAGACTAGTTTCACTTTTGATCTAAGAGTATTCCGGAATTCACTAAGGTGATTGGTTCAAATCGAAAGATACCATCATTTAAGCACCTAGCCTACTTACAATTCAGAACAGAAATATGACTTTGTTCTGCATTAGTGGGGGAATGTTTAAATATTTTAATATATCCAAGTATTTAATGCAGTAAAAGTACACACGTGATATGCAATGTAATGGAAATTCATGTTGGGCTTGTCCCACATCGATAGTTTGGGGAAATTTCATGTGCCTTATAAAGGTTTGTGGCATACCATGTGTTAGTGAGACAAGAGAGGAATGCTCCCTCGCGCGCGCCGCCCCCGCCGTCCGTCTGGTTCGGCTCGGCTCGGCTCGACTCCGTGACACGTGCGCGGTGTGGTGTGGTGCTAGGGCTTATCTTTTTGCGGGATATTTTAATTATTTTGATAAAATTGGGCCACGAGGGTTGCGGATTAATTTTCCATAATTCTTCCGCAATCACTCAGTTTTTAAAAACCTTTTGAATTTCGTAACTGGTATGATTTGGTCAAACGATTTTATCTTGTTTTCCATAACTGAAGAGAGATTTTCGGAATATGGGAGCAATGTTGATCGTGGGTGGTTAATGCGTATTATCTATTTAACCTTCCATTGGTTCTCTCCTCCAATCCATCCGAAAATCCTCTCTTCTCTGGTTTTCACATATCGGAGAATCCCGCTCCTCTCTTCTATGTTCTGAATCTTCTATTCCCATCTCTTCTTTCTCAAGTGCACGAGATCGAGGAGAACTGTGCTAACCTTGGGGGGCGAGCGCTGGTTTTTGACTTGCACTACAGTCAAGGCGTTTTTGCTTCTAAGGCAGTGGTTCTACCACGACACAGTGATTCGTCCCTAACGCATAAACACATTAAAGTTTCGGCCTACATACAGTTCTTTGTCGCCTACAGTGATTTATTTTCTTACAAAAATAACCGATTGATAGCTTCGTTTGTTACTAGTGTGTGAATTATACATTTTATACAAATGAAATTTTTTCTTAAATATTAATTAAATGGTCTAGCGTTTTCGGTTTTTCGGTTAACCGAAATTGTGAAAACAAGGAACCGAAACCGAACCGAGAAACCACCAATATTCTCGGTTCGGTTAACCAAACCGAAAATTTTAATAATTTCGGTTCGGTTAACCAGAAAAATGTCGATTTTCCAGTTTTTCGATTTGGTTTTTCGGTTTTGGTTTTTTATAGACACCCCAACTTGCAAGGCATACTGTGGATAGCTGATTCCGTAGACCGGGAGGAGAAGAGTTTGACGGAACTTAGGTCGAGGTGGGATGCTAAGAAAGTTGGGCTGGAAATGGAGGTAGCGGTTGCTACTGAACGATGGAAAGTGGATACCAGCAAGATTGCCAAGCTCACAGAGGCGGTTACATGTCATTCTTCCCAGGCTGCCTTGGATCGCTCCAGAATTGTCGAGCTTGAAGCCGTGAACAAGAGGATACTCAAGGAGGCCAGTGAGGTCAGTGCTTATTTCTCGATGATGTCACGGGTAGAAACGATCAAGCAATTTGTGGCAGGTCAGCATTTGAGTTGGGACCTGGATGCTGAAATCGCGAACTTCTGTTGATAGGGATTTACTTAACAACAAATAAATTTGTAGTCAAGACCCCGCTGTGTATAGGGAGGTCAGGATCGTCCAAGGGAACCAAGGTTATGTTTGATTACTAAACTAGAAAGCAAAAGAGATGGAAAAACAAAGAAAAGAACAAAGCAAAACAACTAAATAAATGCACTGGAAGGGGTCGATATCGACCTTGTCAAGGTCGTTACCGAGGTATGAATTCAGCAGAAAAACTAAGTAAATAGCAAGAAGAAAGGGAAAATTTCCATGTCTGTATCGACCTATGCACGGTCGACATTGAGGCAACCGGGTTTGAAAACTTAACTCAAATAAGTGAAAAACTCTAGGATAGGGGTTCACCACAACACAATCATACAATTTCAAATAACATAAATCATAAATATCATGCCTTTAATATAAAGTTATCAACTTTCGTTTATTTAATCAAGCAAATCAATCAATTTTCACAAATCAATTCACTTAATCTACTTGCTTTGATCTAAAGTTCTCAGTTAACTTTCGTCTCAAACTTTATCTCGTATTCAAATTCACAACTTTCTCTTTCAATCAAGTTAAGAACATGAAATACTTCAACTTTTGTCAAAGCTTTTGCACAAACAAGTAGAAGAATAGATAAAAGGCAATCAATTCATTCACCACATCACCATTCACGCACAATCATGTTGGGTTTCTAACCCCAACCTTAGAAAAGAAGACTACTCACTCATGATTGAAGAAAAACAAGCAAAGAGATTAAGAGAAAACATAATTTGAATTAAAACTAAAGGCTTACTTGAATTAAAACTTCAAACGTGTCTTAACCACACCTAGAACACAAGAAATTCTCCCACAATCTTCTTCCTTGTGCTCCAAGCAACACTAGTCTTCAAAATAACGTGTAAAAATAAAACAACCCTAGGAGCGTCCCAACTAAAACTAACGTGAGAGATATTGTGTATAAACAAGAGTATTTATACTAGAACATCCCTCTTAACAAGTTTCCATAAAAGATTGTGGAATAAAAGATTGTGGAATAAAAGCAATTAATGGGCCTTTTATCTTGGGCGGCTGGGCTGAGTGCCTCGATATCGACCCCCAGAGGGTCGATATCGAGGTTGACTTGAACATATTTTCTCTTGTTTCTTCCTTCTTCCTTTGGATTTTGCGGGGGTTTCTTCCATAACTTTCTTCTTTCCTTCTTCCTAGCTTGATCCTCTCTTCTAATGTTCATTGAATGCATCCAAATCCACCTCAAAACCTACACAAAAACACACAAATAGCATAGTTTCTACACTTTTCACAAAATATGCAAATTATACTAGAAAGACACAAAACACTCACAAAAACACAACTAAACTAGACTAAAAGACTTGGAAAAACATACTAAAACTATACTAAAAACACGGACATCCAAATACCTCATACTTAAGCTTGCTTGTCCTCAAGCAATCACCAAACATAGATCAAAACCATCAACACATCTATCAAGTAATAGCCCTTATCAAAAAGCAAAATCAGCACAAGTGAAATTTGGACAAGTGACTTTAACGTCACCACACATATATGAGCAACTAATAAACACAAGTAATCACAATCCAACCTCACAAGGGATATGTGTTTCACTCAACTCTCATGTGTTTAGGCTTATAAGTACAACTCTCAACTGAATCAAACATGCAAAAACTCATAGAAATTGTAACTTATATCACCAATCTCTCTACCTAAGATTGTCAAAACAAGTAAAATCATCAAGAGAACTTAGGCTCAATGAAAAACTTCATAGAAGCTTCCATTCGACCGGGTTGTAATGGGGCTTGGTAATAACAATAGGGAATGGAAATATTTTGGTTTGTGGTGCTAAAAATCCGGGAATATAGATACCTAAATTTTACAACACAACTTACCAAAACTCTCAAAATAATATACCAAACTCACTAAAACTTTAAAGCTCAACTTACTTCATCAACCCAAATTCATCCTAGGAAGTCTCATACACACATACAAATGAATCCTTGGCCTTTTCTTTTCTTTGCTTGTACTTATTTACTTTTTTCCTTCTCCTCCCCTTTTTCTGAATTTTCAATGATTTCTGATTTTTTTTGAAGGAGGGGGTCGATACCGACCCCACAGGGGGCGTTAACGAGGCTGCAGTTTCATTCTTTCCCTTTTTTTTTGCTTACTTGTGCATTCCTTTCTTTAAACTAAGAATCCTTTCTTTTACAACTTTTTGAACAATGAGACTTCTATTCTACCCATCCCAACCCTTCCTTTATTGAACCAACATACAAACTCACAAAACAAATCCAACCAACTAAGTCCTAATCCCCTGATAGGGTCAAGATTATATCGGCTAGGGAAATAATTTTGTGGAGCTACAAAAGTAGGCTTCAAGGCACAAAGAAATTGGCTTCAAAAGAGGGATAATCTAAGGGTGGATAAGGATTAATCGGGCACATGAAAAATAAGCTCTCCATCATATGATTTCACAAGTAATTAACTAAAATCTTATAGATGCTTCGAGAAATAGATAACCATCACAATTGCAAGAGATAATATACACATAAGAGAGTAAATCACACAAAAAAAGAGAAGAGGGAGTTTTGATGTTCTCCGTATGAGGCCAAAATTAACTCACAAGGTAGATCATTTTGTTGGATTGCAATTTAAACTTATGCTAAAAGTAATACATGCTCAGTTTCATCACAAGCTAAAAATTCACACAAAAACAATTTTATGGTAGACTCGTGCTAAACCATCAAAGACATGCTAAATGGATTTACAAGATTATGCAAGCAATTACCATCCTAGAACCATAAGACAAGGGTACTTATCAATCTTGAAAATCTTTTTGTATTTTTTTTTCATTTTTCTATTAAGGAAAGCAAAGCAACTAAAACCAACTTAAACTAACACAAGACAAAGCAAGACATAAAACACACAAACACATGCAGAACACAAAGACACACACAAGAGTTTTCTTTTCCCTCCCTACCCCATACTTAAACCTAACAGTGTCCCCACTGTTAGAACAAAGAAAGGTAAAAATAAAGAAGTAGGGAAAAGAAAACAAACTCATAAGATCAATTTTGAAGCGGTCTTGAAAACATAATTGAACACTTGAAAAGAGAGAGGTGAATTCCTCGGGGTTTTTTTCCCTAAAAGGGTCGGTACCGACCCTATGGGGGTCGGTAACGACCTGCATGTGTTGCACCGAATTGCTTCGTTTTCGCCTCTTTTTCCCTGTATCACTTAGCAAGACATTCTATTCCGAAAATCTTTAATCTAATCCTAAAAACAAATCAAAAGAAAGCTAACAAAAAGATCTAAGAAAGCAAAAACAAAAAGCGGGTTGCCTCTTGTAAGCGCTATTTTTAACGTCGTTAGCCCGACAAACTTACCTTAACTCTAAGGTGGCTTCTCTCCTGCTTTGTAGGGCTCTTGAGAAACCCCATACTTAGTTGGAAAAGCATCAAAGCGTCTCTCCAAGAGACGTGGTCCTCTATCATCGATAAGAACACTTGGAAGTCCTACATAAGGGTTAGAAAAATCCGAAAACCAAGGGGGTTTCGACCCTTTTACAGTATGAATAGTAGGATGGGATATAGAACAAGGATATAAGAAAGGATCATGACCGGAATTAATTGGATTAGAGTAAGAAAACTCACCGGGATCGATCGGATAGGGGCTCGTTACCGAGGTAGATGGGGTCGTTACGACCCTGCTGGGTCAAGGAATTCCTCGATAACGTGCCTGTCTAGCCCGATAACGGGCTGGATTTCAACCACAACATTGTGATTCTTCAGAGAATGATCGGTACCAACCCACCATGGGTCGGTAAGCTCCTTGATAGGCACATCCTCCTTGAATCTGCTTGTTTCTGGTCTCAGAGAAGGGTTGTTACGGACCCATGGAGGGTCGGTAGGCCCTTCGTTAACGCTCTTAGCATCCTCGTTTACGGAAGGATTGAAGCGAAACTCGACCTTCTCTTCCCCAATGTCAAATGTCAGGAGTCCCTTTCTAACATCAACTCTTGCCCCTGCAGTGGCTAGGAATGGCCTTCCAAGAATGATTGGCACCACAGGGTCTTCTGGCATCTCCATCACTATGAAGTCGTTTGGGACAAAGTATTTGCCAACTTGAACTGGAAAATTTTCCACGACCCCCGTAGGCTTGACACAAGATCCATCCGCCATGTACAACTTTATATTGACGGGTTCCAGCGGTCCCATGTTGGCTTTGGACCAGATTGATAATGGAAGTAGACTTGCACTGGCTCCTAAGTCACACAAAGCTTTAAACCGGTAAGCTTCAATACCAATAGTAATAACAAACTTACCTGGGTCGCCTAATTTTTCTAGGAGCTGCAAAGATCGGACCTCGTCAGTCAGCTCAGACAAAAACCTCTTCCTGCTTAGAATATCTTTCAAGAATTTTGTGTAAACTGGCATTGCGCTTAGGGCCTCAGTGAATGGGATGGAAATATTTAAGCCCTGAAGGATTTTTAACAAAACGCCTAAACTTCCCTTCTGTTGAATCCTTAGATTTCTTAGAAGGAAAGGGAAGAGTCTTCACCGATCTCGAAACCAACACGGGCTCGAGAGGTGCTTCAGAAGGGTCGATATCGACCCTTGTGGGGTCGGTACCGAGCCTAGGACTAAGAGAGTGGTTTGGAGGTGAAGACTTTCCTGAGTTGGGGTTGGTAACGGCCCAGGGAGCCTTAGTACCAGACTCTTTCTCCTTGGCCTCAGCACGATCCGATTGTGATTTTCTGCTTCGGAGGTGTATAGCTGCTATTTGTCCCTTGGGGTTTTCCTCGGGTCGGCCCGGAAGTTGCCCTCGAGGTCTTGGAATTCGTGCAGCCGGGTTGCCAAGTTGGGAGTTGACGCATTTTCTCCATGTCTCAATCTCTCCCAATTGTACCTGTACACCTTTTAGATCAGAACGGACTCCACTGATCTCGTTGTGTACGCCATAAATCTTTCTATGGACGTCATTGAATTTATTATGGAATCCATTAATGTCCTCTTGTAACCCTTGTACCCATGAAGGTGGCTCTTGATATCCTGGTGGTTTGTAAGGAGGATCCTTGCTTTCCTGTGGTGGAGGTGCTTGGTTTTGACTTTGATTGTAACCTCCCCAGCTAGGATAATTGTTTGGTCTATCATAATTATTAGGTGGGTTTCTGTACTGCCCTCTCATATAATTCATTTCAGCATATGTCTAAGCGGCTCTAACCTACTAAATGTTAGTGCAGGCAGAAGTACTATGGCCATGAGAGCCACACTCTTGAAAAGGTTGAGAGGTTTTTAGAAAACTTACCTGTTTCTTTAGCCGATTGATCTCGTCTTGTATGAATTGGACTTTAACATCTAGATCAACATCAGTATTTGGGTTGTAGAGCCTCCTTTGAGGTTGGGGCATCTGCGGCGTCCCATACATGGCATCGTAATTGGTGAGTTTGTCTAGCAACGCCCATGCTTCATCGGGATCCATTTCAATGAAACCACAATAGGTGTGCAAGTTGATGCGGTCTTTAGTTGCAGCTAGGGCTGTCCAACGGGTTGATCCGACTCGACCGGTAAAAAAATTAATGTTGACCCGTTACCCAACTCACAACCCGTAAAACGGGTTACGGGTTTACGGGTCGGGTCACGGGTCAACCCGTTTGACCCGTTTAACCCAATAAGATCGCAAAAATGCAAAATCCGGTCGAGCTCCAACAGAGACCACAAAATCCGGCGAGAACTCAAGCTTTCAGGTGCAAGTTTTAAGATTGCCCCTAAAATCCGGCGATGCGGGTGGCGAGTGGCGACTGTCAACGATCGAGCTCCTGAATTCCGGCGACGCGGCTGTCGAGTGGCAACGATCAACAGTCAAGCTCCAACAAAGACCGCAAAATCCGGCGACGAGGCTGGCGACTATCGAATCGTTCTTTCCGATAGGGGCGACTGGCGAGGGCTCGACGGCATCCGACGACGTGAACCGTGAGGTGGACAGATCTGACAAGGGCTCCGCGGCAACAGGCGATGTCAGTCGTGTGGTGGACAAATCTGACGAGATCTGAATCTCAATTTAGGCAATGGTGGTGAACTGGTGATCGAGAAGACGAGATTTGTTGTTAGGGCTCGTTCTCTGACAGTGAATCTCGCAGAAAGGGAAGGCCGAAGGTCAAAGGAGGCAAGGCAAGAGATGACTAGATGAGATTGAGATTGGAGTATCGGATAGAATAAAATTAGGTTACTACTTTGCTTTGGGATTGGTTTTGGGCTTTTGGCCCAAGCCCAAATTATAAACTTATAATATATTAATGTAATATATATATTTTTATTTTTTATTTTTTTTAAATATTACGGGTCGACCCGTAACCCGACGGGTCGACCCGTAACCCGACCCGTAACTTGTAATTTAAAAAAACCTAACCCGTAACCCGACCCGTAACCCGTAATCTAAAAAAAACTTGACCTGTAACCCGTAAATTTACGGGTAGGTCGGGTCAGGTTACGGGTCAACCCACCCGTTGGACAACCCTAGTTGCAGCATTAATCCCTAGAAAGAAGATCTCTTGGAGCACATAAGTTGGTTGCCCATGAGTAGGGCATTGTCTAAGCATCTCCTTGAATCTCTCCCATGTCTCCACAAGGGTCTCGTTAGGCAGCTGGTGGTAAGAGGTGATACGTTTCCTTAACTCCGTAGTTTTCGCATAAGGAAAGAACTTTCTCATAAACAAGTCATGCAAAGCCTTCCATGTCCTGATTAACTTAGGAGGTAAGCTCTCTATCCAGCTTAGGGCCTTTCCTATAAGGGACCACTTAAAAGCTTTCAATAGAACATATTCCAAAGAGGCATCGTGAGTAGAAATAGTGTCACATAAATCAATAAAATTTCTAATATGCTCTATTGGGCACTCAATGGGTTTCCCTTCAAACTTAGCCCTTTTAATCAAGGATATGAATTGAGATTTGATCTCAAAGGACTTCTCTCTCTGTGGGAGAATGATTGCTGACTCTGGCACCCTCAGGTTTGGGTGCATATATTGCTTGGCGTTCTTAGGGAAGGCATTCAACTGCTCTTGTAAACGTGCAACATTAGCAACTGCAACGTCTTTTTCTCTCTGCATTGCCTCCATCTGTATACGGAGGTTAGCCATTTGTTGAGCAATATCTTCAAGAGCAGCGATTGTATAAAACCTGAAAAGACAAACAAAAGAAAATAAATCAAAAATAAACACAAGGTCGGGCTATTCCCAAACCCAAAAAGCAACTAAACACAACATTGTTGCTTCCCTGACAACGACACCAATTTGTTTATAGGGATTTACTTAAAAACAAATAAATTTTTAGTCAAGACCCCGCTGTGTATAGGGAGGTCAGGATTGTCCACGGGAAGCTAGGTTATGTTTGATTACTAAACTATAAAGCAAAAGAGATGGCAAAACAAAGCAAAACAACTAAATAAATGCATTGGAAGGGGTTGATATCGACCTTGTCAAGGTCGTTACCGAGGTATGAATTCAGCAGAAAAACTAAGTAAACAGCAAGAAGAAAGGGGAAAATTTCCAAGTCTGTATCGACCTAGGCAGGGTCGATATTAAGGCAACCAGAATTGACAACTTAACTCAAATAAGTGAAAAACTCTAGGATAGGGGTTCACCACAACACAATCATGCAATTTCAAATAACATAAATCATAAATATCATGCCTTTAATATAAAGTTATCAACTTTCGTTGATTTAATCAAGCAAATCAATCAATTTTCACAAATCAATTCACTTAATCTACTTGCTTTGATCTAAAGTTCTCAACTTTCGTCTCAAACTTTATCTCGTATTCAAATTCACAACTTTCCCTTTCAATCAAGTTAAGGACATGAAATACTTCAACTTTCGTCAAAGCTTTTGCACAAACAAGTATAAGAATAGATAAAAGGCAATCAATTCATTCATCACATCACCATTCATGCACAATCATGTTGGGTTTCTAACCCCAACCCTAGAAAAGAAGACTACTCACTCATGATTGAAGAAAAACAAGCAAAGAGATTAAGAGAAAACATAATTTGAATTAAAACTAAAGGCTTACTTGAATTAAAACTTCAAACTTGTCTTAGAACACACCTAGAACACAAGAAATTCTCCCACAATCTTCTTCCTTGTGCTCTAAGCAACACTAGTCTTCAAAATAACGTGTAAAAATAAAACCCTAAGAGCGTCCCAACTAAAACTAACGTGAGAGATATTGTGTCTAAACAAGAGTATTTATACTAAAACATCCCTCTTAAAAAGTTTCCATAAAAACAAAACCTACTAAAGATAAAAGATTGTGGAATAAAAGCAATTAGTGGGCCTTTTATCTTGGGCGGCTGGGCTGAGTGCCTCGGTATCGACCCTTAGAGGGTCGATATCGAGGTTGACTTGAACATATTTCTCTTGTCGATATCGAGGTTGACTTGAACATATTTTCTCTGGTTTCTTCATTCTTCCTTTGGTTTTTGCGGGGGTTTCTTCCGTAACTTTCTTCTTTCCTTCTTCATAGCTTGATCCTCTCTTCTAATGTCCATTGAATGCATCCAAATCCGCCTCATAACCTACACAAAAACACACAAATAGAGTAGTTTCTACACTTTTCACAAAATATGCAAACTATACTAGAAAGACACAAAACACTCACAAAAACACAACTAAACTAGACTAAAGACCAAGAAAAGCATACTAAAACTATACTAAAAACATGGACATCACCTTCCACGAATGCTATCCTCCAGAGAAACCAGCTCCCGACGTCGAGATCTTTGCTTCCCTGGATCTGTTGGAAGAAGAAGCGGCAGACAAGGATCTTGACACTGAAGATGATGGTGGTGATCGTGGGACGGATGCCGGAGCTACCCCTGAGATGGACGAAATACTAGATGACCCCTTGGCGAGTGGACATGTTGATACGCTATAGTTTAGTATAGGTTAACTCTTGTACTTTAGGCATATTTGAGTGTGTTTAGGTTAGTTTTGAGCATAATTGTAATATGAAGATCGAAGACACGATTTGAAGAATTACAAGAGTTTTGAAGACATGTGTTGATTTGGAGTTGTTTCGACACCACTTTCTTGTAACGCTTATTCCGGGAGCTACGTTAATCGGATGAAGCTGAATTTGGTATCATTGGAAAGCTAACTCGAAGAGCTACAATTGATGTTTGTACGGCGAGTTCAAATTCCAACTCTAAGTGGGTCAAAACCACCTTCGAAGTTGACACCAGAATGTTGTCAGAAGATCCGCGCCCGCGGATCTAAACCGCGCTCGCGGATCGAGGTGATTCCGCAGCCGAGGAGTACGAGTGGATCCGCGCCCGCGGATTTCAGGGTTTCAGCGCCGCCTCCGTCTCGTTTTATTTTATCTTTTATTATTATTATATCTTTTAGGTTTAAATTTATTTTCGACTATTGATGTTTAGTTTCGTATTTTCCAATAAGCATTCTAGCATACTTTCAGAGATTATTTCAGCTTTTAGTTTTATTATGGAGAACTAATTTCCTTTGGAGTTTGTTTAATCAAGGAAGCCTTTTTATGTATTTCATGAGATTCTGGTAACTTTTCTATCCCTTGGTTAATATCAAAACTCTTGTTTTCATTTATATGATTATCAATTGATTTCTCTTGGTGCGCAACTTGTTGAATTTGATTCATCTTCTACTGTTTGGATTAGTTTGATTGTTGTATGTGCAATCTTATTTATCCTTGAAACAACTCTTTTCTAGGACCATGGACTAGAATTGAGAAAGAGTGTTTGATTGTTATTTTATGCATGAGACTCGTAGCTTGATTGCATGATTTAATATCCTTCTATCCTTAATACTTTGCATGATTTGAATTAAGCGTTCTTGTTCATATCATAATTTCGCTTGGACCGTGGACAAGCGGAAATCTTTTATAAGGATTGGAATTAACCTGAGAATTAATAGAAAAGTGGATGAATTGATGATCGAATGAGTAAAAAGGTGGAATTGATTGAATCAACTCTACTTTCTTACAATTGATTTAATCCTTAATAATATTTGCTTGTTTGTTTGTTTGCCTGAACTCTCAAAAACCCCTGTCTTGTTCCCTGCTAATTATTCAGAATCCCGATTCTCTTGGGTTCGACCCCTTGCTTGCTTACTATACTAGTTAGTAGTTTAGGGTTATTTATTTTTGATCTTGGCAACAACGATTTTAGCCGAGTCAAATTTTGGCGCCGTTGCCGGGGAATCGGTTTTTAATTTTCTGTTTAATCGGTGTTTCTGACGAAACCGCGCTCTCGGATTTTTTCCGCGCCCGCGGAAGTTCCGCGCCCTCGGATTTATTCCGCGCCTGCGGATCGGTTTGTCCAGATCCCCCGAATTGTTAAGAACCTATGTTATGGTTCTTACCCGTTCTACTGATAATTCTCCTGTTGTTCCGTTTGATCCAGAAATTAACAGGACTCTGAGACAGTTAAGACGTCAAGTACAGGCTCAAGTGCTAGGCATACAATTTGATCCAGTTTCTTCTTCTTCTTCATCTGATTCAGAGGTTGAAGAGCAGCTAGTAACCATGGCAGATCGCACTATTAGGCAACTGACTGTGCATAATTTAGAGCAGCAACAACCTGGTCTTCAGTTTCCCGCTCTGGGAGAAGGAGTGAAGTTTGAGCTTAAATCTGGTCTTCTCCATTATTTGCCTAAGTTCCATGGACTAAGTGGGGAGGATCCCAATAAACCCCTTGCAAAGTTCCATTCTGTCTGCTTGGGAATGAAGCCAGCTGATGTTACTGATGATCAGCTTATGTTGAGGGCTTTTCAATTTTCTTTAGCTGATGCAGCTAAGGAATGGTATCTGTACATAAAACTTGAGACGATCACTACTTGGGCTCAGATGAAGGGTGCTTTTCTGGAGAAATATTTCCCTACTGCCAAACAAACATCTATCAAGAAGCAGCTGAGCAGTCTGGAGCAGGGAGATGATGAAAATCTGTATGAGTACTATGAGCGTTACAAGAGACTAATAGCCAACTGTCCCTACCATGGCTATTCTGATAAAGATCTGATCTGTTATATTATTGAGGGTCTCTGTGATGCTGATAGGCGCCTGATGAATGCTTCATGTGGAGGTTCTTATGAGAATCTCACTCCTAGGCAGGCATTTGAGAAGTTGGAAACTCTAGCAGAGCAATGCAAAAATCAGAGAAAGAGGTCCAACAGCAGGTTTATCAATTCTATTAATGATTCCCTGAATGCTGAAGTAAGGGAGTTAAAAGCTATGATGAAGCAACTATTGGTAGGCAATGGAGCTTCAAGTTCAAGGGCTTGTGGAATCTGTGGTGAATCGAGCCATCCTTCTGATGCATGCCCTATCATGCAAGAGCCATCAGCTGATGTGAATGCTATAGGGAACTGTGATCAAAGGCCCCGGAATGATCCATATTCAAATACCTTCAACCCGGGGTGGGCAAACCATCCTAACTTTGGGTGGAATCAACAACCTCAACAACCTTTTCCACCAGAGGGAAGTCAGCCTAACTATGTTCCCAGGCCTAATTATGTGCCAAAGCCCCAGACTCCTCATGAAAATCCAACCATTATCAATCAGCTTATGAAGGAGAATCAAGAGACTAAAGCTGCGGTGAAGAGCCTGGAAATTCAGTTAAGTCAGATTGCAACCATTCTGAATCGGTTAGAAGCCAAAGACTCGGGAAAACTTCCATCTCAGACCATTAACCCGACGGAGAATGTGAGTGCAATTATATTAAGGAGTGGGAAAGAGCTGAATACTGATTTTCCCGCCAGCGGAGACCCACCGAGATCACCGGAGGACAGTTTTGATCGCGGCAGAGAAATCGAGGCAGAAAATGAGATTCACACAGAATCTGCGCCCGCGGACCAAAACCGCGCCCGCGGATCATCCGCGCTCGCGGGTCCCAATCCACGCTCGCGGATCTCCCCTCTGACAGAATCTGACGATTACGTCAGGCCTTCGTTTCCTCCCATGGCTTCTCAAAAGCCCGCTCCACCATTTCCTGAGGCACTGAAGGACACCAGGAGGCCAACCAATGACAAGGAAATTTTTGAAACCTTCTCCGAGTGTGAGGTAAATGTCCCTTTACTTAAACTTGTTCAAAGTATTCCTCGTTTTGCTAAATTTCTGAAAGAATTGTGTACTATAAAGAGGAAACAAAAAGAGAAGGGGAAGGTTATAAAAGTTAATCTTGTTGAAAATACTGAAAATGTATCTTCCATGCTTCAAAGGCAATTGCCTAAGAAGTATGGAGATCCAGGGAGGTTTACTGTTCCCGTTACAATTGGTGATGCAAAAATTGAGTATTCTATGCTTGATCTTCGGTGCATCTATTAATGTCATGCCACTTAGCATATATGAGTGATTAGGTCTAGGGCCACTACAGGATTCTAATATTACAATTGAGCTAGCCGATCACTCTAATGTGCATCCAAAAGGATTTGTGGAAGATGTCTTAGTGCAGGTGGATGACTTAATTTTTCCGACGGACTTTTATGTCCTCGAGATTGGTAAGGGGAGATACGACCCAGTTTTGCTGTTGGGACGTCCATTTATGAAGACGGCGAGCGCCGTAATTGATGTTTCAAAGGGCCTATTATCTATGGCACATGAAGGAAAAAAGGTCCGGTTTTAGATAGATGATGATCCATTCTGAGCATAAAGGACGTCGGGCCAAACGACGTTAAACAAAGGCGCTGCTCGGGAGGCAACCCGAGGTAAGTTTTTCTTTTCTTTTATTTTTATCTTTTTAGTTTAGTTTTAGTTTTAGTATCCGTTTTGGTTTTGTCGGGCTAACTTGCAGGTACAATTTTTCCATAAAAAAGAAGCAAACCCGAGGCGAGGACGAGCCCGCGGCTCGAACCGCGCACATGGCCGAGATTCGCGCCCGCGGATCTGCCTTGACGAATTTAATTTCCGTTTTTCAAGAATAAAAAATTTAAAAAATTAAAAAAATAAAAAAATAAAAAATAAAAAGGTTTTCAGGTGAAACCCCTGAAATAAAAGGCTTTCAGGTGAAACCCTTGAAATAAAAGGCTTTCAGGTGAAACCTCTGAAATAAATCAGAGAGAGAGAAAAAAATAGTGTTCTTCCATGTTCTACCATCATCCACCATTCCATTTTTCTATATCTTTCCATGTCTAGTTCCTTGGAATTGTTTGGTACTATTATCAGGTTCCATTCCATTGTGGTGAGTCTGCAGCTACACCATTTTTGTGGCATAGTTCAAGTATGGGGGTGCTGCTGTCGTCAGAGTTTTTTATTTTGAGAAGTCCAGTTCATTCTCATTGGAGACGTCTTGTGGTGTGGATCTGGTTGCTGAGTTGTGAAGACCACGTTTGTGATTCGTTCCCAGAAAGATCAGTGAGTTCCTGAGTTTGGTGCATTACAATTCGGGGAGTTCATTCATCTCTCTTCTTTCGTGTTTGAGTCTTCTGATTTTTCCTCTTCCTTGCTTAATTCCTTTCTCTTTACTTCATTGAGGACAATGAAGGATTTAAGTATGGAGGAGGAAGTACTCACTACACCTATCTTAGACAGTTGCATTTCAGTTTATTTTTATGGGATTTTTTTGTTCCATGTTTTGTATAGAGAAATTTTTAAAAAAATTTTTAAAAAATAAAAAAAAGGCATATAAAATCCTGGGATGAGTTGAAAACCCGAAAGGGCGGCTCAGGTAATAAGCAAGTAACCCGGACCAGCATTAGGTTGGGGTAATATGAGGTTTATGAGAGATGTGAGTATTTGTGAGCGCACCTAAGAAAAATGAAAAGAGTGATTAGGTGAAAACCCGAAAGGGCGCCTAAGTAGAATGAGTGGTAAAATCAGAGTGTTTAGGATTCATATTCTACTTTGGGGTCTGGGGATAACATTTTAGATGTCGGGTAGATCCTAGGTTGCTCTACACTTTTTAGAGCTTGAGAGTTTATTGTTATATGTATTCTAGTGAGGTGTGTGTTTGAGCTATCATGTTGTTGCTCATTATTTCTCTATTTTGGGTTCGGGTTGGTGAGGTGAGTGATTTTTGCCTTCCCTTGTACTATGTTGTAAACCTTGATAGGATTTCTTGTTAGATTTATTTTGAGCTTACTCGAGGACGAGCAAGGTTTAAGTATGGGGGAATTTGATACGCTATAGTTTAGTATAGGTTAACTCTTGTACTTTAGGCATATTTGAGTGTGTTTAGGTTAGTTTTGAGCACAATTGTAATATGAAGACCGAAGACACGATTTGAAGAATTGCAAGAGTTTTGAAGACAAGTGTTGATTTGGAGTTGTTTCGACACCACTTTCTTGTAACGCTTATTCCGGGAGCTACGGTGATCGGATGAAGCTGAATTTGGTATCATTGGAAAGCTAACTCGAAGAGCTACAATTCATTTTTTCACTGCGAGTTCAAATTCCAAATCTAAGTGGGTCAAAACCACCTTCAAAGTTGACACCAGTATGTTGTCCGAAGATCCGCGCCCGCGGATCTAAACCGCGCTCGCGGATCGAGGTGATTCCGCGGCCGAGGAGTACGAGTGGATCCGCGCCCGCGGATTTCAGGGTTTCAGCGCCGCCTCCGTCTCGTTTTATTTTATCTTTTATTATTATTATATCTTTTATGTTTAGATTTATTTTCGACTATTTATGTTTAGTTTCGTATTTTCCAATAAACATTCTAACATACTTTCAGAGATTATTTCAGCTTTTAGTTTTATTATGGAGAACTAATTTCCTTTGGAGTTTGTTTAATCAAGGAAGCTTTTTTATGTATTTCGTGAGATTCTGGTAACTTTTCTCTCCCTTGGTTAATATCAAAACTCTTGTTTTTATTTATATGATTATCAATTGATTTCTCTTGGTGCACAACTTGTTGAATTTGATTGATAGTCTACTGTTTGGATTAGTTTGATTGTTGTCTGTGCAATCTTATTTATCCTTGAAACAACTCTTTTCTAGGACCGTGGACTAGAATTGAGAAAGAGTGTTTGATTGTTATTTTATGCATGAGACTCGTAGCTTGATTGCATGATTTAATATCCTTCTATCCTTAATACTTTGCATGATTTGAATTAAGCGTTCTTGTTCATATCATAATTTCGCTTGGACCGTGGACAAGCGGAAATATTTTATAAGGATTGGAATTAACCTGGGAATTAATAGAAAAGTGGATGAATTGATGGTCGAATGAGTAAAAAGGTGGAATTGATTGAATGAACTCTACTTTCTTACAATTGATTTAATCCTTAATAATATTTGCTTGTTTGTTTGTTTTCCTAAACTCTCAAAAACCCCTGTCTTGTTCCCTGCTGATTATTCAGAATCCCGATTCTCTTGGGTTCGACCCCTTGATTGAGTACTATACTAGTTAGTAGTTTAGGGTTATTTATTTTTGATCTTGGCAACAACGATTTTAGCCGAGTCACATGTTCAGCTGAAGGATACTGAAGAAGATTAGGGTTGCGCACCCTTGTAATTTCTTTTGCTACCTCTGATGTGCTCGAACAAATCTTTTGCACTATCTCTTTTTTGTTTTTGTGAATGGTGTGGCCAAGCATCGTCTCGCTAGGTCGGGTTTTAATTTAGTTAGAATGCATGCATGGTATTTCTAGCGTATTTTTGCTTGGTTGTGTCCTACCTTTGTGCACAGGTGTTCCGAAACGGATAGGCGCTTCCGATCGTAGGCTTTTGGACAAAGACTCCTGGAGAAGTCATTCGTTACTGGTGGCAGCTGTTAGGACAAAATATCCATTGGCCCACTTGGTAATCCGAGCCCATAAATACACAGAGAAGTCGTCAGCCGTTTTGATCGAGAAAGGATCCTGAAATGGGGAGAAGTCATCAGTCATCCGATTGAAGGAAGAAAGCTTCCGTCATAAAGCGGAGTGATTTGTCCAGAAGGCTTTGGTGGGAGCGTTCCGAGTTTCCAATATATGCGGGAAGTGGGAAGCAGTTGCAAGATATGCCCTAGAAATCCGGAAATCGTGGTATATGGGAAGTAACCGTTGGAATTGAGATGTAAATATGTAAAATTACGTATTTTGTAAGACACATCAGTACGATACCGAAAATCAATCGAACAAGAGGATCATAGCCCTCTGCTTTCGAGAATTTGGAGCTTACTCATAGTTGTTGTTTCCTTTGCATTCGATCGTGCCCCAATTAAGGGCAAAGATTTGTTGATCAAATTTTTTTCCAAAACAATCTGGAGAAAGAACTGACCGATCAACGTGCCTGTAACGAGATGCACAAAGCAAGCATTGAGCAGTTAACCGCCGATAACGATGGTTTGCGCTCCCAACTTCGATCTGCGTCCTCTGTCGGCCCGCCTGCCCGAGCAACGGATCGAACCCGAAACAATGGGGGTGAGGGTTCCTTGGGGAAGCATACTGGTCGTCGTGAGGGAAACCCTGGCCTGGAGTTCACTACCCCACATGCAACGGTCCCCGGGGTACCGTCATTTACCCCCGTTTAGGGAAACCCTAGAAGCGAAGGAGAAAGAGCACCCATACGCCTGCGATCGGCGCGAGAGGTTAGCCCCCGACGCTTGGAGGATGAAACCATGGACGATGACGAAGATTGGGACTGTTGCCGTCCCCAAGACCTCGAGAATATCGTCCGGAACCAATTCAGAATGTTCACCCCGCAGTTAGTGAAGATACCCGAGGTCTCGCGACCCATAGAGAAAGAAGCGGTTGACGGTTATGATGAGTCACCTTTCGCTCCCCACATCGCCCAGGTCGAATTTACCGAAGAAGTTTTCGATACCCAGTATGACTTCATACGACGGCACGGGGGATCCTGACGAACATGTGGCCATATTCAAGCAAAAGATGATGACCAACGCTGTACCGTACCATTCCCGCGAAGCGCTGATGTGTAAGGGATTCGGAGCTGCTCTTGCGGGACCAGCCTTGAGATGGTTCGTTAACCTCCCAAGGGGAAGCATCCGTTCTTTCGTTGAATTAATGGACTCGTTCCGGGTACATTTCGCTAGTAGTCGGAGATTCGAGAAGCAGTCCAACGACCTGTATCGGGTTATCCAAAAGCCGAAAGAGCCCACCCGTGAGTACCTAGACAGGTTTAATCGAGAGAAGATTTCCATCCCGCACCGCGACGTGCCGACGGTGATGGAAGCCTTCCGCTAAGGGGTAAATCAAGACGGAGATCTCTACAAAGAACTCACTAGGCATCCTTGCCATAGTTTCGAGGACATGCAAACCAAAGCCCTGGCTCAAATTAGGCTCGAGGAAGATTTGAAGATGAGGAAACCCACGAGTGTCTGGGAGAGGGTGGACAAAAAAGCGGCACCAGATCACCGTCGGGAACGCTGCGACCAGCTCTACCGGCGCCCTCACCCTGACGCGGTGAAGGTGAACGTCGCCGAGACCAAGCCGGCCAAACCATTACCGTCGAAGTATGATGAGTTCAACCTGGGTATATCCCCCGAGGACCTCGTGAGGAATATAGCTCAAACAATACGAGGTGTTAGGTGGCCGAAGAGAAACGAAAAGCCCTACCCAAACAAGGATATGAGCCGGTGGTGTGACTTTCACGACGATTATGGTCACGTAACCAAGGAATGTGTAGCCCTAAGGAGAGAGATTGCCTACCTTGTATCTCGGGGAAGGATTACAAAAGTCGCGCCGAATGCGCAAGTCCCCCCAGACGTCATAGAGGCCTCTCGCGCGGGAAGGCCAGCGTCGCCAGTACCCGCTAAAATCGTGAACGTGATCACCGGAGGATGAAGTGTTTGTGGTCTTACTTATTCAGCAGCCAAGAGGAACGCGCGTAAAATCACTCCTCGTCACCCGTCGCAAGAGAAAAAAGACGTCATCAACCTTGCGATACACTTTGACGAGGATGACGTCAACGGTCTCGACAAACCCCACCATGACGGCCTCGTGATTTCTCTATCGATCGGAAACGTCTTAATGAAGAGAGTCCTCATTGATACCGGGAGTTCAACCAATCTCATGTGGTTGGAGGCTTTAAGAGGAATGGGATTGAGCGAGAAGGACGTGGAAAAGAACCCCACAACACTCGTAGGCTTCAGCAGAGAAGTGAAGCACACCGTAGGAGACATCATCCTTCCCATATACGCAAAGGGCGTAAACATCCAGGTTAGGTATTCTGTTATGGATTGCCCTTCATGTTATAATGTAATAATGGGAAGACCATGGCTTCATGACATGAGAGTCGTCCCGTCCACTTACCACCAAACGGTGAAGTTCCCAACATCGTGGGGGGTTCAAGAGATCCGGGGTGATCAAAGAACGTCCCGAGAGTGCTACAAGTCGGCACTGAAATCAGCCGCCAGTCAAAAATCCACCTAGCAATTAAAGGAGGCCACTAACTCTACCTCCCTAAGAGAAAAAAAGAAGAAAGATGAACAGGTAGAGGAAGTGGTTCTAGACCGGTCTGACCTCAATCGGTCCGTGAAGATTGGAAAAGATTTGGAGCCGTCTATGAAAAATGAGCTACTAGACTTCCTCCGTAAAAATGTGGAGTGCTTTGCTTGGTCACATGAAGACATGGTGGGAATCGATCCGGATATCATCACACACAGATTGAACGTGGATCCCAATTATCCACCGGTAAAGCAGAAAAGGAGGAAGTTCGCCGCCGAGAGAAATAAGATAGTGGATGAAGAAGTGAGGAAGCTGATGGAAACGGGGAAGATCAAAGAAGTCAAGTACCCTGAATGGCTGGCAAACGTAGTCGTCGTTCCCAAGAAGAACGGAAAGTGGAGGATGTGCGTAGATTTCACAGATTTGAATAAGGCTTGTCCCAAGGATTCATTTCTGTTACCTCACATAGACTCCCTAGTCGACGCCACGGCGGGCCATGAATTGCTGACTTTCATGGACACCTTCAATGGCTACAACCAGATTAGGATGGAAGAAAGCGATCAAGAGAAGACATCCTTCATCACTAGTAAGGGAACATACTGCTATAAGGTGATGCCCTTTGGGTTGCGAAATGTCGGGGCCACATATCAAAGGCTAGTGAACAAAATGTTCCAAGACCAAATCGGAGAAACTATGAAGGTGTACATAGACGACATGCTCGTCAAATCAAAGAAAGCTGTAGACCACAGAAGTCACCTAGAGAAAGCTTTTGAAATCCTGAAGCAATTTAACATGAAGTTGAACCCGCAGAAGTGTACGTTCGGCGTGAAGTCGGGAAAATTACTAGGGTATCTAGTCACCCAGAGAGGAATAGAAGCCAGCCTTGAGCAGGTTCGAGCCATAACGACGCTGAAATCCCCCAGGTGTGTGAAAGACGTTCAAAAGCTCACTGGGCAGATTGTTGCTTTGAACAGGTTCATATCTAAGTCTGTAGACTCTTTTATGAAGTGCTTAGAAAGAACAGATGCTCCCAATGGACCTCTAGGCATGAGGAGGCTTTCCAAAAACTAAAGAAATACTTCTCTAATCCTCTGATCTTGGCCAAGCCCGAAGCAGGAGAAGCTTTACCCTTGTACCTCGTCGTCACCAAACAAGCTATCAGCGGGGTGTTGGTTCGAGAACAAGGCGGACAACAACAAACAGTATACTACGTTAGTAGGACTCTCCTATCAACTGAGACCCGATACTCTTCCTTGGAAAAGTTGGGCCTTGCCCTAGTCATGTGCTCCAACAATCTCCGGCCATACTTTGAGGCACACCCGATAGTGGTAAGAACCACACACCCCTTGAAGACGGTGATGCATAAGCCAGAATTCACATGATGAATGGCTAAGTGAGCAATCCACTTGAGTGGGTTCGACATTAAGTGCGAGCCTAGAACTGCATTGAAATCTCAGGCGCTAGCTGATTTTGTGGTTGATTTTAGCCCTACGACGAAAGAAGGATCCAATCTAGCAGAGTTAATGACGCTAGAAGCTAAGTCTCCAGTCAAATGGACGCTTCACACGGATGGCGCTTCTAACGTTGGGGGAACGGGGATAGGAGTAGTCCTAAAATCAACACAGGGGGATAGGGTGGCACAATCCGTAAGATGTACGTTCGGAGCCACGAACAATGAAGTGGAGTATGAAGCTCTGATCTTCGGTCTGACCCTTGCCAAAGACCTAGGCATACAGCAGATAGAAATCAATTGCGACTCGTTGTTGATAGTCAACCAAGTTCTGGGGTTGAATGAAGCAAGGGATGAGAGGATGGCAGCTTATCTAGATGAAGTCAAAAATCTGATTCCTCATTTCGAGAAGGTGTCCTTCGCGCAAATTCCAAGAGAGCAGAATGCTCAAGCAAATTCTCTTGCCCGCTTAGCGTCAGCCATTGATTCTGACGAGTATCATGTAATCTCGATGGTTCACATCATGGTCCCCGCCATTAGAAGAACTCACACCGACGATAGCAAGAAGTCTGATAGAACGACCGATGACGTCGGCCTTCCTGGAGCTGCCCCCCACAACATCTTCATGAGTAGTGACGACGTTGACGCTAGAAGTTATTGGAACGATCCCGATCCAGACCTGTCCCTGGGTGGATCAAACTGCGAGAGGATTCCCTTCGATCCTTCGGTGGCCAACAAAGCACCCTGGACTCAGCCGTACTTGGATTGGCTAACCCAGGGAAAGCTTCCAGGAGATAAAATTGAAGCTAAGTTGCTAAAGATGAAGGCTACTAAGTTCACAGTAGAAGGCGGGAAACTGTTTCACAAATCGGCGGTGGGAACACTACAACGCTGCCTAGCCAAGGAAGGTGTCCAGATACTTATTGAGGAACTTCATGAGGGAGACTGGGGAACCATACCGGGGGGAGAAGTCTATCCAACAAGGCCCTTCGGCAGGGGTCGTTTTGGCCTACTATGAGGAAAGATGCTGCAGACTTCTGCCGTAAATGCGACGCTCGCCAAAGGCACGCGCCAAGCGCTCACCAACCTCCGGAGCCACTCTACCCCACACTCACGCCATGGCCCTTTATGCGCTGAGGGATGGACATAGTCGGGAAGTTACTCCCTTCATCCGGACAGAGAGTATTCTTCCTCGCTATGACCGATTACTTCTCTAAGTGTATCGAAGCTGAAGCTTACCGAGAGATCAAGGATAAACAGGTGATCTCTTTCATCATCAGAAATATCCTCTGCCATTTTGGGGTACCCTCAGAGATTGTGTGTGACAATGGGTCTCAGTTCATAAGCCAGAGAACCAGAGACTTCTGCATTCACTGGAAAATTAGTCTGGTCACCTCGAACCCCCGCTATCCTAGTCAAATGGGCAGGCTGAGGCCAGCAACAAAGTAATTATAAATAATCTAAACAAAAGACTGGCGAAAGCTAAAGGGAACTGGGCTGATGAGCTCCCATACGTCCTTTGGGCTGATCGAACGACGCCGAAGGTAGCGACCAGTCATTCTCCTTTCTCGTTAACACACAGATGTGAAGCGGTCATTCTCTCCGAAATTCTCATCCCAACTGCTCGCACCAGCTTTTTGACTGAAGAACGTAATCATCTGGAGCTGTCGGCCGATTTGGATACTTCTGGCAAGCTTCAGGTCAAAGCTCGGCTACGCCTGGCAAGGCACCAGCAACAAGTCACCCGAAGCTACAACCAGAATGTCAGGATCCGGACTTTCTGGGTCGGTGACTGGGTGCTACGACGAGTCTTCCAAAATACCCATGAGACCAAGTCGGGGAAACTAGCTCCGACCTGGGAGGGACCCTACAAGATAACAGGGGTCGTTGGACAGGGCGCATACCAGCTGGAATCCAAAGACGGAGAAGTCATCCCAAGAAGCTGGAACGCAATACACTTGAAGAAATATCACTTCTGAGGGAAGCCTTCCTTTATCGGAGCGTAAACTTCTCTGGAACCCCCGACATAAGGTTTCGTCACCAGCCACCCGAGGTCATCTATCCACAGTTACTACCTTTCTTTTGCTTTAAGTTCATCCTTTTTCATAGTATGTTTGTGATCAGTTTGTTTGCGTGAAGTCTCTTTGTTGTGTGACTCCTATGTTATGGTTTTTCGTTGAATGAATGACATTTGCGTGCATCATCGCTTAGATACATTTGTTTCCTCTTTGCATAAATAGGATTAGTAAATCGAAAGCATACTTTATTTATCGACATGTAGAATGCATTATACAATCGAACACAAGTTCAAACAACTGAGGTAAATAATCCTATACTAAAGACGTCTCTGATCGACCGAACTTCCCGAGCGCAAGTTCCGACGCGATACCCGTCACCTGCCTGGAAACTTCTTCGGTAAACGCAGATGTCACCCGTGACCAGAGACTTCTGCAGAAGTCCTCGTCTTAAAGCCTTCTGTCCGAAGCACCCACGCGTCTTGAGAAATCCTGCACACAAAGGAAGGATAATACTAAACGAAAATAGCAAGAAAAAAAACACGCATGCATCAACACTATTTACTTCCTCTTCCTGAGGAAGAGGAGACGTCCAGACAAAGGACAAATATTGTTCACGGCCCATACATGTTACCCTCAGTCTGTTCAAACAAAAACAAAAGAAAAACCATCACAGAAATCTTTTCAAGGGCTCACAGCCCTAATCTTCATCATTGACGGAAGTGCCTCCAAGCTGCTTCGTTGCGTCTGTTGAAAGCCCATCACCTTGCTCAGGTACCCTGCTCGTGCTCAGACCATGATCATCGCCTTCTTCCTCTGCGTCAAGAGAAGCCAAAAGCTCATCACCAGGGGCCGATTGATCTGGAGGATATCACTCATGGAAAGACGCGATCTCAGCGTCCAGATCCCAATCTGAATGTTGGCCAGCCGCAAACTGCTTGATCGTCTCCACTCTAGACATCATCGAATAGTAGGATCCAATCTCACCAGCTTCCTTGAGAATTCTTCTATTCTCGGCCTCGAGCTCAGCAATCTTGGATCGATCTGAAGCAGCTTGAGAAGACTGACGTCTAACTGTCTCAGCAAGCTTCACAAGCTTACCTGCGTCCGTCCTCTGGCACTCAACCGCAAGATTCATTTCCCTCTCCAAAGCAGCCTTTTCGACATTCCACTTAGCCTGATGATCTCCAAGAATATGCTCCTCCTTGTCAACGGCTTCCGCAACCCAGAGGACACTTTGCAAGGCGTGCACACCAAGGCAGGATATCGTCCGCGATAGAAAAAAAAGAAGGAAAACGGTAAGAGGAAACGTACCTTCCAAATTGACAGGCCAGCGTCTCTCACCAGAGCAAAACTGGGAGCATCCAAGCGAGGCTTCTTTGAACCATGAGCACCCCGGAGCTTTTTCCACAGATCTGAGGGGCCTTTCTCATCCAAGTCGATGACTTCAGTAGCACCAGGCGAGGGCCTCTTGGTAGGGGTCACCTTCACCTCAACCTCCATCTTCACCTTTGGGTCCAAGGGGGGTCTCTTGTCACTTGACCGAAGCTTACGCTGAATCAGGGTGGCAGCTGTAATAACTGTGGTTTTTGAGGATATTTTTAAATTTTTCTCGGATATGCTTTTAACCTCTTTGTCCGTTTTAACGCTTAATCCAATATTTTTGTTGGAGATTAAATCCTAGAAAATTCTTGGTGATATCCTAAAATCATAAAGAAATGATTTTATGGATCGATGTGAATCCTAGGATTTTTCAGTGGAAAAAGAATATTTATTGGATAAGCCGTCTTTTTAATTATGTACTGTAAAGGATTGAAAATGTCACCAAGTTCGTTAAGATAAAACTTTTGATAGACTGACATGAAGCGAAATGTCACCAAGTTCGTTTTGATATGTTTAGTTTATCTGAAAGCCTTGATTGAGCATAGAAGACCAAACAAAATGTTATAGTCTCTTCCTGTTTCAGAATGAAAGTGGAAAGATGTTACAGTGGATTCTTGTCATTAGTCGTTCAAGACTTAATGAAAGAAAAATGCAATATGGAGGTTGTTAAGAAACTCATTTAGAGTGTTCTTTCTAATGCATTTAAGATGACTTAAAGAGTACAGAAGTTAGTTGAGGTGTTCATGCATGAAGTTTTTTATCTTCATAAAACTCCAAAGACTTTTATCTCTGATTGAGATGAATGGTTCATGCCAAAGTTTTGAAGGGAGTGACAACAAGCTTTATGGAGTGAACTGAATGTTAGCGCTGGCTTCCCTCATCAAACTGATGAACGATGCAAAGAAACAAATTCAAACTCCCGAGGACATGTATTCTGGATTCCGCACGAGTTGGAATGATAGTTTGAGGTTGAGTGAATTCACATACAAGAATTTTGATCACACGATAAAGAAATGACTCTTTTAAGGCTTTGTAAGGTTGGAAGTGTTGATTGTCAATTTGTTGGAATTGCAATGCTAACAAGGTTTTTCATGGGCTAGACTTGGCCAAGAGAACAACAAATCGCACTAACATGTTCAAGGGTGTTAACTGCTCAAAAGCAACAACAGTCGTGTGTTGTTTTAAAGTGAGAGCATGTTAAGTTCATTGTAAAGAACAATGTTTTTGTTCTGGTATTCGCCTTGAAAGGCATATTCCGCTGGGGAAGCGAGACAACGTAAATGCTCGCTATGTTGGATCTTTTGAGATACTGGAAAGAACTGGTAAGCTTGTTTATCGGTTGGCATTGTCACCTTCAGTGCATTCTATCTATAATGTCATCCTTGTGATTCTTCTAAGATAGTATGCGTTCAATATATCTCATGTACTCAACAATAATGAGATGGATATTCAACCAAATGACACATGTGAAGAAAGGCCATGTTGAATTGTGAATAAGAAAAAAATACCTTTGATTAGGCTACCTTTGCCTAAAAATGGAGGTGAAGAAAAGACTTGAGAAACTAGACAGGAAATGCTGAGTCATTTTCCAAAGTTAATGAACGTTGTAAAGAAGAGGTTGGTAACTAAGCAATGGTTGTTTGTGCTTTGTGCAGAAGTAACATCATGTTTTTTTAAGGGGGTACTACAAACTTCTGTATAGGTTTTATCCACTTCACTTTTGAAACAATTTTCTAAATAAAAATTGTTCATTAGCAACAGTTCTTAAAGGTTACCAATCGGTTATAATTCCGCCAAGATGGCTCCTTAAAGCATGATAACTAAGGATTTATCATATATCGATATTCGGAAATTAAATCGTTTATCGATTAGGAAGTTGTAGGAGTTGAGAATACAACTAAGAAGTGTTTTTGTGAGCTCGTTGCTGAGAAATCCTTTTCTTATATTTGTCAAAATGATGATAAAGATTACTGTTGAGCATGCCTTCTAAGGCAAGTGGACGGTTCTCTCTTGCATTATGGTTATTAAATGAGGAATTGAATCCCATTTAATATTTGTGTTGGGAACAACTTGTGTGCTTATTAAAATATGATAGGTTGTTATATTTGTTAGAAATAATGACCAGGTTGTTTATTCAGTTTCGCGATAGAACTGGATTTAGGTCCGTTATGTGTGACCTTGCATGTTGTCTCATGCTGAGACATTATTATGAAGTAAGTTAGTTTCCAGGGGTAGGAGCCGAGTCTCCGATGACCTCTTTATAACACAGTCTATGTTGGGAGGTTTAGTTCGCTATCATATCCCAACATTCGGGTCATGACTCATACCTCACTCAACGCTGGAGGAGGTGCTTATGCACTCTAGCTAAGTGCAAAATGGTACTAGTTGTTCGTCAATGATCATGGATGAAATAATCCCTCTCATCTTGACGTCACATGTACATGTAGATTCTCGGCGGTTTCAGTCGATTAAAAGTTACCAATATGTTTGTAAAGAGTTTTGAAAGTAATATAAGATAAGTGCGTTAGGCACATTAATGTACCCGGATGGTTAGTCTATTCGATAACCATTCTTACTCCCGGTTATGAATGATTCTTAATCAAACTTTGATTAAGTCAATCTGATTTGTCGATGGAGACTTTTCAAGATGTTATGTGATTAATATGAGTTTCCAACAATTGTTTATGCTTCTTAAAGAAACCACAAGCGGTGGTATTCTCTCTCTTGATTATGCGAGTCTCCTTCTTATTCTCTATAAGACAGCTAACTGTTGGATCATAATCTGAGTCTATTCGGATTTTGATGCCAATATGTTTAGTTACAACCATAAGAACCAAGTTAGTTTCTCCGCTTGCTTACTCTATCATTATACTAACCCGTCCATTTTCTTTTCTTTTATATGGTCGGCTGGTGTCCACCGTTGTATACGATACATCAGGTTCTTCTTGGGAGTTGATTCAAGAGGCGGATTCAGAGGTTTGAAGCTCCAAAAGTTGAAGAAAGGTTTCCAATGGCTATACTTGAGAGAAGATCATGGTTGAACTACTTCAAAGCGAAGCTGAGTTTCAGAAATAAGAACTTAAGCGAAGTTAAATTTTGTATAGGACCTTTTATTTGTTTTTCCGCTGTAATATTTTACTCAATTTTGTTAGGTTTTAAATAGTTTCTTTTACCTTGTTTTAATTTGTTCAGTCAGTTTAAAGCCTTGGTAGCTTCGGTTTAGTCTTAATCGGGGTTACTGGCGGTAATACCTCCAGGGTAAGTAAGGGGGTGTTACAGCAGCGGAGAAATTCCTCCCCAAGGAAGATGAAGCTTCTAGGAGTGCAAACGTTAAAACCCATAGAAGACAAATTGGAACAAAGTACAAAAGCAAGGAAAAGGAACACTTACTGGTAGGTTTCTTGACGGAGTTCGTGGCTACCTCGACATGCTTCCCAGGTGCCGGAGCACCATCATCGATCATCTTCTCAGAATTCCCCGATCCTGCATCGTCTTCGCCGTCCCCTAGATCCCCTATAATCGTCATCGTCTTATTGCTGGACTCGCCTTCAAGCGCCTGTTTCGCATACCTCCGGTATGTCCTCTTTGCTTCAAGGAGAGATAAAAGTTTCCGACACGCTTCCGACTCCAGAACATGGGTCTCTAGACTAGGCGAAACTGCACGAGAAACCCTCGGAATCCGAAATTCAAGGATAAACAGCGAAGTAACAACATAGAGAGTTGCAAAAATTAGGGTTAAGAGTACTTACTCTTGGTGGTCCAAGAATCAAAGAAGGCAGCTTGATACAATTCCCCTAGGGTAGATTTCTCCACGAAGAAGAAGCGTGAGGCCCAATCTTTGTCATTAACCTTTGGTTTCGGGATCAGAGGATTCTTGGCATCCCGTGCATGAAGAGTGCAGCGTCCAGCCCTAAGAGGACAGACCCGATACGCGCAAGTAGATCTTGCAATGTGAAGTCGATCTTCTCGCCTAGGCAGATTTCACTTATCTGGTACAAGATCTTCCATACCGACGACATCAACTGTGCCGGGGAGGCTTTGAGGGTCATCAAGAAGTTTAGGATCAAAGGAGAGAAAGGGAAAAGGGCTCTTAGGGTGAAGGGATACTCCAGAAAGCAGACCCAACCTTCTTTGATCCAATCGACAGCCTCGCATGTAGGGGTGTAGAAGTTGGTATTAGACGGAAATCCATGGTTTCGAATTAGAGTCTCTACCTCATTTGAGGAAAGAGAGCAAGGGCGACAGTCATGGGGCTCGAGGATGTGAGAAGACCCAAAGCCCATATCCTTAACGTCGGCGTTGGCCATGGAAACTAAGCAACAGAGGAACAAAGCGAGAATTAGAGAGAAGAGCAAGAAGACGATGAAGCACGAAAGTAGGAAGGAGATAGCGTGTATCTCAAAAGGGGTCTGGGACGAAGCATTTAAAGCCTGAGTGATGTGACTCTTCAAGTTCTTGAGGGTGATCGAACGAACGGGTAATAACCATGTGGCACACGCTACTTAAGCTCATGCGGTAAATCCGATCCAAATCCCGCCTAAAAGATTTGGATCAGGATTTGGGGGTATTGTTTGGCCCAAATATCCATCGGCCCACTTGGTAATCTGAGCCCATAAATACACAGAGAAGTCGTCAGCCGTTTTGATCGAGAAAGGATCCTAAAATGGGGAGAAGTCATCAGTCATCCGATTGAAGGAAGAAAGCTTCCGTCATAAAGCGGAGAGATTTGTCCAGAAGGCTTAGGTGGGAGCGTTTCGAGTTTCCGATATATGCGGGAAGTGGGAAGCAGTTGCAAGATATGCCCTAGAAATCCGGAAATCGTGGTATATGGGAAGTAACCGTTGGAATTGAGATGTAAATATGTAAAATTACGTATTTTGTAAGACACATCAGTAACGATACCGAAAATCAATCGAACAAGAGGATCATAGCCCTCTGCTTTCGAGAATTTGGAGCTTACTCATAGTTGTTGTTTCCTTTGCATTCGATCGTGCCCCAATTAAGGGCAAAGATTTGTTGATCAAATTTTTGTCCAAAACAGCAGATGCGCTTCCCGAAGGGTTTTTCCAGGCGAGTGACGGCTATCGCGTCGAAGCGTGCACTCAGGATGCTTCGTCGATCGAAGACGTTTTTGGTCTAGGATTTATTGCTTGTAATAACTGTGGTTTTTAAGGATATTTTTGAATTTTTCTCGGATATCCTTTTAACCTCTTTGTCCGTTTTAACGCTTAATCCAATAATTTTGTTGGAGATTAAATCCTAGAAAATTCTTGGTGATATCCTAAAATCACAAAGAAATGATTTTATGGATCGGTGTGAATTCTAGGATTTTTCGGTGGAAAAAGAATATTTATTGGATAAGCCGTCTTTTTAATTAAGTCAGAAGTGTTGGTTGTCCATTTGTTGGAATGACAATGCTGACAAGGTTCTTCATGGGCTAGACTTGGCCAAGAGAACAACAACTGATATCGCACTAACACGATCAAGGGTGCTAACTGCTCAAAAGCAACAACAGTCATGTGTTGTTTTAAAGCAAGAGCATGTTAAGTTCATTGTAAAGAACAACGTTTTTGTTCTAATATCGGCCTTGAAAGGTGTATTCCGTTGGGGGAAAGCGAGACAACGTAAATGCTCGCTATGTTGGATCTTTCGAGATACTGGAAAGAACTGGTAAGCTTGTTATCGGTTGGCATTGCCACCTTCAGTGCATTCTATCCGTAATGTCTTCGTGAATAGGAAAAATACCTTTGATTAGGCTACCTTGGCCTATAAATGGAGGTAAAGAAAAGACTTGAGAAACTAGACAGGAAATGCTGAGCCATTTTCTAAAACTAATGAACGTTGTAAAGAAGGAGCTTGGTAACTAAGCAATGGTTGATTGTGCTTGGTGCAGAAGTAACAGTATGTTTATTTTTAAGGGAGTACTACAAACTTCTGTATAGGTTTGTAGTGATTGTGTGTGTGTGTGTGCTTGTGCTAACCTTCTTTGTGATCCAAGTTCTCCTTGGTTTCGAGGACGAAACCATTTTTAAGGGGGTACTAATGTAATAACTGTGGTTTTTAAGGATATTTTTGAATTTTTCTCGGATATCCTTTTAACCTCTTTGTCCGTTTTAACGCTTAATCCAATAATTTTGTTGGAGATTAAATCCTAGAAAATTCTTGGTGATATCCTAAAATCACAAAGAAATGATTTTATGGATCGGTGTGAATTCTAGGATTTTTCGGTGGAAAAAGAATATTTATTGGATAAGCCGTCTTTTTAATTAAGTCAAAAGTGTTGGTTGTCAATTTGTTGGAATGACAATTCTGACAAGGTTCTTCATGGGCTAGACTTGACAAGAGAACAACAACTGATATCGCACTAACACGATCAAGGGTGCTAACTGCTCAAAAGCAACAACAGTCATGTGTTGTTTTAAAGTAAGAGCATGTTAAGTTCATTGTAAAGAACAACGTTTTTGTTCTAATATCGGCCTTGAAAGTTGTATTCCGCTGGGGGAAAGCGAGACAACGTAAATGCTCGCTATGTTGGATCTTTCGAGATATTGGAAAGAACTGGTAAGCTTGTTATCGGTTGGCATTGCCACCTTCAGTGCATTCTATCCGTAATGTCTTCGTGAATAGGAAAAATACCTTTGATTAGGCTCCCTTGGCCTATAAATGGAGGTAAAGAAAAGACTTGAGAAACTAGACAGGAAATGCTGAGCCATTTTCTAAAACAAATGAACGTTGTAAAGAAGGAGCTTGGTAACTAAGCAATGGTTGATTGTGCTTGGTGCAGAAGTAACAGTATGTTTATTTTTAAGGGAGTACTACAAACTTCTGTATAGGTTTGTAGTGATTGTGTGTGTGTGTGTGTGTGCTTGTGCTAACCTTCTTTGTGATCCAAGTTCTCCTTGGTTTCGAGGACGAAACCATTTTTAAGGGGGTACTAATGTAATAACTGTGGTTTTTAAGGATATTTTTGAATTTTTCTCGGATATCCTTTTAACCTCTTTGTCCGTTTTAACGCTTAATCCAATAATTTTGTTGGAGATTAAATCCTAGAAAATTCTTGGTGATATCCTAAAATCACAAAGAAATGATTTTATGGATCGGTGTGAATTCTAGGATTTTCCGGTGGAAAAAGAATATTTATTAGATAAGCCGTCTTTTTAATTAAGTACCGGAAGGAATTTAAAATACGAAACGGAAGCCTTAAAAATTGAAGGTGACAAGATAAAATCATGGAAAATTGGTTTTATTGGTCTACATAATTTACGGGACGTTTTTCGTTTAGTGAGTTTTTCCACCCGACGTACATAATTTTACCGCTTTAACGCGAGTCCCGTTCCGAGACGGGTTTTGTTTGTAAACCGCCTTTCTCTTGCTTAATTGAGAAGGAATGTGAGATAGAACTTTACCATGGCATATCTTTCTGCCTCGTCAAAAGTCTACCAATTCGTACCAAATAGAAAGGAAGGAACGAGAGAGATCAGGACGACAACGACTTCACCGCCGGCCACCTTCTTCTTCCCCTACCTCCTCCTCCTCCACCTCATCTACTCATTCTTCCTCTTGGGTCAGCTAGCCTCATTGCTGCTGCTAGGAGAAAACCAGAACCAACGAAAGGAAGCAGGTCGGAGCGACGGACAAGGAGATAGAATTCGAATCTTCACCGCCAGTCTCCTCTTTGCCACGCGTGCGACGTCGCCGGCGACCGTCAGCCTGTCCGACCACCACCCACCAAGAGGACCACCACCGGGCAACGCTCAGCCACCCTTGGGCTCGGGGATCGAGCCACTATCGAGCCAAACGAGCCATGGGCTCGAGTGAAGGTATATACGATCAAAATTAATTAGCGGGTTGGTTGCGGAGCCACCGTAAGGGCCTTTCGGTTCCGCTTTGCTAATTAAATTTATGGTTTTTATAATCTTGACGTTGATACGGTTCTACAAGTTCAAACCGCTCGAGAAATAGACGTCCGGATCTTCAATTATAGCGAATACAAGTTTTGATTTCGATTGGCAGGTAAAGGACTTCGGATAATTACTCGGGATTCATTGTTAATCCGTTTGATCCGAGATTTGGTCACCTTTAAGAACTGTTGCTAATGAACAATTTTTAATTAGAAAATTGTTTCAAAAGTGAAACGGATAATTAGTTATAATTCCGCCAAGATGGCTCCTTAAAGCATGATAACTAAGGATTTATTATATATCGATATTCGGAAATCAAATCGTTTATCGATTAGGAAGTTGTTGGGCCCTAAAATATCGGGCTAATTTATGAGGTGGGACCACGAAGATATGAAGAAATCGGAATGAATTAAAGACAATATTCACCATTAATGGAGCATTAAACTGCATGGAGAAAATCAAGGAGCGTATAAAGGAGCTGTTGGAACGCATTAACTACATGGCGAAAATCACGGACACCTTAAAAGCTAACGCGTTGATGATTTAGCAGAAGTGGTCACTGGTCCAAACTAGCCCTTGGGGACATTAATAAAAGGCGAGATTCTCGGGATTGACTCATAAATGACCAGAATATAAGCCTATAAAAGGGGAGGAAGAACATCAACAAAAGGGACTCATTAACACACATTCTCTCGGACTCACTCTCATACGCTCTCTCTACAACAAAGCAATCTACATACAATTGTATTTTTATTCTTCGATTATTCATCCACGATCTCAAAAGCTATTTTGCTCTTCATCTTCTCTCTGGCGTACTCATCAATTGTTATTCTACATCTGAATGGAATCATAGTGAAGTTTACCTTCGTTATTCTATATTTTTGCCTATTTATTTTAATATCTATTATTTTATCAATTAACGTGTCTACTACTTATCATTGGTATCTTGAATCATAAGGAGTAACTCGCAACAGTGTAATTGCAATCTTATTTCACTATTCTAGATTCATATCTCTTTCTCTACTTGTTTACTAATTCATTTGCTATTTCCCTTCGTGAATCCCTTACTATTTGCGAATTAACGTGTTTAAACTGATTTTTCACTAGAGTTCCCTCATTATAGCAGATAACGCGTTTACGTGTTAAATCTACCCAAAACAATTGGCGCCCACCGTGGGGCCTTTAGCCAAAAAATCCCATCAAACACGTTACCATCCTGCTAAACACGTTACCACCACCCCGCTACCAAAATGGCCAACGACCAAACTTCCAACACTAGTCCCTCTGGCGAACATGGAAACCAAGAAGCTAACCTCGTCACTCTCAATCAGCCACAAATCATACCTCCTACTATTCCCACCAACACATCCACCAACCAAACTCTCAAGCCAAATGACCCTAACGTGTTACCAGAATTGGGGGTCACATCCGACTCGGTTGTCATAGCCGAACTCAAAGCCTCTATGCTTGCCTTGCAAAAGGATCTAGAAAAGCAAAAGGAGGCACACAACCGATTTACAGAAGTTTATGAAAGACAAATTGAATCTCTAACTCTTGAAAGAAATTTGCTTCAATCTCAAGTTCAATCACGGGAACAATCAGGCCCAAGTCGACCAAGGGTTTCAGGAGCAATAAATCGTGGAGTTGCGCTACAATCGGATCTTGATGAACCTAATCACGTCATACCGATTAACGAAAGACAGGTAACACGTTATCCAGTAAGTGGTAACACGCTTCATGCTGTCCAAGAAGATGCAGAAGTCGTAGCTTTAAAAGAGTAGCTTAAAGCCCTTGAGGACCGATTCAATCAGGTTCCCGGGGCACCTCAACCAATAGTCGCGGAAAGGCGAGATGGTTATACCGACTCCCCCTTCATCCCGGCTATTGCGAGAGTTGATATTTCGAGAAAGTATCATGTTCCCGATGTACCAAAGTACGAAGGAATGACTGATCCAGACCAACATGTTACGACTTTCAAACAAGCAATGAACATTAGCACTGTCCCATTCGAAAAGAAGGAAGTGGTAATGTGTCGTCGGTTCGGTAACACGTTATCTGGACCAGCACTAAACTGGCATTCTCACTTACCACTTGGAAGTATTTCATCATTTGTTGAACTAGTTGACAAGTTTAGACTCAGGTTTGCAAGTAGTCCACGCACCAAGAAACGTTCAAGCGACTTATATCGTTTGGTGCAAAAATCTGGAGAATCTTTGAAGACGTTTCTAAATAGGTACAACGAGGAACTCGTCGCTATTGAAGAATGCGATGTCGCAACTTTGGTAGAAGCGTTTCGAAGAGGGATATCCACAGGTAACCCCGAACTTTATGATGAATTAACTAAGTATCCTTGTTCCAACTTTGATGAAGTACAGGCAAAGGCGTTAGCACACATTCGACTAGAAGAGGATGACCTCTTTGTCGCTGACACGAGGGAAGTAGTACGATCTGATCGGAGGCATGGGAAGCGCGAGTCAAGCTACCGTCCATATCCTTGAGAAAGGACAAGACGTTCGAATAAATAGAAGAGCTCGGTAACGCGTTACAAAGGTGGTTTTCATCATTGAACTCGTAAGGAAATAAAATACAAACAAGCTATCAATCTACCATGTAAGCAAAACTTTACTTCATGCTGGAACTAGGTATTCTTCTATCAAAAATTTGGTATGTGTACTAGTTATGAATTCTATCACGTTACATCTTTACTTTGAAAGTCATTTCATAAAGTGTGCACTAACTTTCCTATGAAGAGTGTAGTGTCAATATCAGAATAATCAGGACGCCTTACAAAATAATTTTATGGTCGACTTCGTTCCTATCCAAACTGATGACACCTTACAAGAAACAATTCAAGTAGACAACAAGTTACAAACAGGAAAATGGTTACTACATACGAATGGCGCATCAAATCAAGGAGGCATAGGACTGGGGGTGGCATTGAGCTCACCACTAGGGGTGGCCCAAGTCGCGCAACGTACATTCAAAGCAACGAACAACGAAAGTGGAACACGAGTCACTTATCTTCAGCAAAGTCAAGATGTAACACACAAAGATTCATCATCATGAACGCATTAAGAGCTAGCAACATAAACTTTAGGTCAAAGGTACTTTACCATTCATTTTTACATATGTCAATACATTCTTTACATACTACACATCGGCCTTTGTAGCCAACACTGGCCTTAGTCGCCAGCACACGAAACATCGGCCTTTGTAGCCAACACTGGCCTTAGTCGCCAGCACACGAAACATCGGCCTTTGTAGCCAACACTGGCCTTAGTCGCCAGCACATGAAACATCGGCCTTAGTCGCCAGTATACATCAAATAAAAACTAGCAAGGGACGCCTTGTGACGTTACAGGCCAAAACATGGGCCCCCGCCTTATAATCAGGCGAACGCTGTGCACACATGACCGGTCAAAGATGCTAAGGTGGAGTACACTTAAGGCGCTCTAGAGCAAGGGGATCCCTTAAGCGCAAATGATATGTAACAATGTACGTGCATATTACATTTGTCATTTGTGTCATCACACTACATATACAAAAAACTCCCTTAGTACAATCTTACACACGCGCGCTACAACAATTACAACGTTGGCCTCTATCGCCAGTACTTACAACATCGGCCTCTGTAGCCAACACTTACAACATTGGCCTCTGTAGCCAACATTTAAAACATCGGCCTTTGTAGCCAACATTTACAACATCGGCCTTTGTAGCCAATACTTACAACATCGGCCTCTGTAGCCAACACTTACAACATCGGCCTCTGTAGCCAACACTTACAACATCGGCCTCTGTAGGCAACACTTACAACATCGGCCTCTGTAGCCAACATTAAACCCCGGGTACACGTTATGACCAATGCGTCATCTTCATTAGCAACTCGTCCTGCGAAAGCCTTCGTTCAAACGAAGCATACACAACACGGCATCTTGATTGACATCAAGTTTCACAAACCGACGAAGACAACATGAGGAGATCATTAGTATGACAACTTCAAGCAATTGTTCCCAAAGCAAGTTCAAACCCGCACCAAAATATACGAGAGAAATTTTGAGCGGGTTTGGGGGGTATTGTTGGGCCCTAAAATATCGGGCTAATTTAAGAGGTGGGACCACGAAGATATGAAGAAATCGGAATGAATTAAAGACAATATTCACCATTAATGGAGCATTAAACTGCATGGAGAAAATCAAGGAGTGTATAAAGGAGATGTTGGAACGCATAAACTACATGGCGAAAATCACGGACGCCTTAAATGCTAACGCGTTGATGATTTAGCAGAAGTGGTCACTGGTCAAGACTAGCCGTTGGGGACATTAATAAAAGGCGAGATTCTCGGGATTGACTCATAAATGACCAGAATATGAGCCTATAAAAGGGGAGGAAGAACATCAACAAAAGAGACTCATTCACACACATTCTCTCGGAATCACTCTCATACGCTCTCTCTACAACAAAGCAATCTACATACAATTGTATTTTTATTCTTCGATTATTCATCCACGATCTCAAAAGCTATTTTGCTCTTCATCTTCTCTCTGGCGTGCTCATCAATTGTTATTCTACATCTGAATGGAATCATAGTGAAGTTTTGCCTTCGTTATTCTATATTTTTGCCTATTTATTTCAATATCTATTATTTTATCAATTAACGTGTCTACTACTTATCATTGGTATCTTGAATCATAAGGAGTAACTCGCAGCAGTGTAATTACAATCTTATTTCACTATTCTAGATTCATATCTCTTTCTCTACTTGTTTACTAATTCATTTGCTATTTCCCTTCGTGAATCCCTTACTATTTGCGAATTAACGTGTTTAAACTGATTTTTTACTAGAGTTCCCTCATTATACCAGATAACGCATTTACGTGTTAAATCTGCCCAAAACAAAAGTTGTAGGAGTTGAGAATACAACTAAGAAGTGTTTCTGTGAGCTCGTTGCTGAGAAATCCTTTTGTTATATTTGTCAGAAGGATGATAAAGATTACTATTGGAATTGCTAAGGACGTTGAGCACGCCTTCTAAGGCAAGTGGACGATTCTCTCTTGCATTATTGTTATTAAATGAGGAATTGAATCCCATTTAATATTTGTGTTGGGAACAACTTGTGTGCTCAATAAAATATGATAGGTTGTTATATTTGTTAGAAATAATGACCAGGTTGTTTATTCAGTTTCGAGATAGAACTAGATTTAGGTCCGTTATGTGTGACCTTGTATGTTGTCTCATGTTGAGACATTATTGTGAAGTAAGTTAGTTTTCAGGGGTAGGAGCCGAGTCTCTGATGACCTCTTTATAACACAGTCTATGTTGGGGGGTTTAGTTCGCTATCATATCCCAACATTCGGGTCATGACTCATACCTAACTCAACGCTGGAGGAGGTGTTATGCACTCTAGCTAAGTGCAATTGGTACTAGTTGTTCGGCAATGATCATGGTTGAAATAATCCCTCTCATCTTGACGTCACATGTACATGTGGATTCTCGGCGGTTTCCGTCGATTAAAAGTTACCAATATGTTTATAAAAAGTTTTGAAAGTGATATAATACAAGTGCGTTAGGCACATTAATGTACTCGGATGGTTAGTCTATTCGATAACCATTCTTGCTCCCGGTTATGAATGATTCTTAATCAAACTTTGATTAAGTCAATCTGATTAGTCGATGGAGACTTTTCAAGATGTTATGTGATTAATATGAGTTCCCAACAATTGTTTATGCTTCTTAAAGAAACCACAAGTGGTGGTGTTCTCTCTCTTGATTATGCAAGTCTCCTTCTTATTCTCTATAAGACTGCTAACTGTTGGATCATAATCCGAGTCTAATCGGATTTGGATGCCAATATGTTTAGTTACAACCACAAGAACCAAGTTAGTTTCTCCGCTGTCTTAGTCTTTCATTAGACTAACCCGTCCATTTTCTTTTCTTTTATATGGTTGGCTGGTGTCCACCGTTGGTTTACGATACATCAAGTTCTTCTTGGAAGTTGATTCAAGAGGCGGATTCAGAGGTTTGAAGCTCCAGAAGTTGAAGAAAGGTTTCCAATGGCTATACTTGATGAAGATTTTGTTTAAATAGAAGGTAGTTCTATTTATTTACTAATTCTTTTTAAGTTAAGGCTTGTATAAGACCTTTTATTCTCTTTTCCGCTGTAAAGTTTTACTTAATTTTGTTAGGTTTTAAATGGTTTCATTTACCTTGTTCTAGTTGTTTAGTCAGTTTAAAGCCTTGGGTAGCTACGGTTTAGTCTTAATCGGGGTTACTAGCGGTAATACCTCTAGGGAAAGTAAGGGGGTGTTACATTGCCTTTACCGTTTAAGCTTTTCGGTGGTACGGTTATTTGTCTAAATGAATGTAATCTATCTTATAATGAATAAAACATGATTGATGTGTTATCCTTTCTTATGCAAGAAAAGAAATATATACGAGCAAGTAATAACACAAGAAAATGCCGTTCATTCGATAAAACACCGCAAGATGGAAATCACGCAACAAGTAGTTTTCACATAGTCAAGTCAATCACAAGCAAACTGCGAAAGGAGTGAACTAGAATGAAAGTAAACAAACAACTAGGGATAGATGACCTCGAACGTCCTGCGTATCACGTGCAGAGGCTTCCTCATAGGAGTGCCCAAGAAGTTTGCGTTCCGAGGAGGGAAGACTTCTTTTAGAGCATCACCGTGTTTAGATTCGAGCTGGTACGCGCCTTGACCGACGACCCTGGTTATCTTGTATGGCTCTTCCCATGTTGGGGCTAGCTTGCCTGACTTGGTCTCATGGGGGTTTTGAAAGACTTTTCGTAGTACCCAATCGCCAACTCGAAAAGTCCAAATTTTGACATTTTAATTGTAGCTTCGGACGACCTGTTGCTGGTGTCTAGCTAGACGTAATCGGGCCTAGTCATGAAGCTCATCAGAAGTATCCAAATCGGTCGACAACTCCAGATGATTCTGTTCTTCAGTCAAGAAGTTGGCGTGGGTTGTGGGGATGAGAATCTCACGGGAATGACCGCTTCACACTCGTGCGTCAATGAGAAGGGAGATTGACCGGTTGCTACCTTGGGCGTTGTTCGATCGGCCCATAGGACGTAGGGTAGCTTATCGGCCTAGTTTCCTTTGTCTTTCGCGAGTCGCTTCTTTAGGTTGTTCACAATCACCTTATTGCTAGCTTCGGCTTACCCATTAGACTGGGGGTAGCCAGGCGTTGAAGTGACTAAATTGATGTTCCAACGACTACAGAAGTCTCTGGTTCTCTGACTTATGAACTGAGACCCATTGTCACATACGATCTCTGAAGGTACACCGAACGATAGAGGATATTTCTAATGATAAAGGAAATCACTTGTTTATCCTTGATTTCTCGATAAGCTTCAGCTTCATTCCACTTGGAGAAGTAATCGGTCATGGCGAGGAAGAATACCCTTTGTCCGGGTGACATTGTCCATTCCCCAGCGCATGAACGGCCATGGTGTGAGTGTGGGGTAGAGTGGTTCGGGAGGTTGGTGAGCCGTTGGTGTGTGTCTCAAGTAGGAGTCTACAACATCTTTTCTCATAGTAGGCCACCGATTTCATGGTTAAGTTTGTGCTTTCATTAAATGTATGCAACGATTTCATGGTTTTCAGATTTTACTAACCCTGTTGTAGGACTTCCGAGCATACTTATTGATGATCGAGGGCCCAATATTTTGGAGAGAAGCTATGATGTTTTTCAGGCTAAGTATGGGGTTTCTCTTGATCCCGACATAGCCGGATGGAAGCCACCTTAGAGCAAGGTAAGTTCATCGGGCTAACGACGTTAAAAGTAGCGCTTACGGGAGGCAACCTGCTTTTAGTTTTTGTCTTTGTTTTAGTTTTTGCTTTCTTAGATCTTTTTGCTAGCTTTCTTTTGACTTGTTTTTAGGATATATTAGTGTAGTAGGGTTAGAATGGTTTAATAGCTTGGTTTGATGCTTTCATTAAATTTATGCAACGATTTCATGGTTAAATTTGTGCTTCTTGAAAATGAATGGAAGTCATGGCTTGCTTGTTTGTAGTGAGATTGATTTTATGTCTTGCTTGAGGACAAGCAAGGTTCAAGCATGGGAGAATTTGATAGAGCATATAGGTTGATATGATGTATTTCATATAGCATAACTAGGACTAGATAATACATTTTATATATAGAGTTAGGTCTTTTTAGTGCTTGTAATGATATATGAGTAGAAGACCGGAGACTTGAAGAAATTGGAAGAATTGGGGTCGGGATTAGAAGACCGAGAAGTGAAGGCCGCGGAGTAGAGTACCCGGGGTGGAGCCAAGATTCAGTGCCACGATCGCGGAGGCCTAAGGCCGCGGTCGCGGGTCAGCGTTGACTCGGATGAGGAATTCTTCAGTGTCGCGATCGCGGAGAGTGTTCACCGCGCCCGCGGAGGTCCACGTCAGATTAAATTCGAGGCGGCGATTGCTTTTTGTATCTATCGATCTTTATTTATTTCCGAATTTATTTTATATCGTATGCTTAGTTCGAGACTATTTAGACCTAGTTTTGGAGCTTTGTTTTGTATTGTCTCTTAGACCTAGTTTCCCAATTATTCCAGATTTTAGTATTTTCTCTCTTATGGAGAACTAAACTCCCTAAATCTTATTCAAGTTGAAGCTTTTCAGACTCAAGTTGTTGTGAGATTCTACGTTACAAGTTTATTTCTACAGGTTATTTCAATTCTCTTGTGCGTAATTATTACTGATTTTGTTGATTTCTGCTTCTCTGGCCAACTTGTTGGAATTAATATTATCTATTGCTAGATCTAGGTTTTCTCGTAGCAAAGCCTAATCTTTGTAGCAACTCAATTGATTTAGGACTCGTTGGACTAAAACAATTGAGAAAGAGATTTGAATGCATGTTGATTGTTTGACTCGTTGGAATTCAATTGCATGTATCATGTTTATCCTTGTTCTCGTTGCTAATATCCCTATTATTTATGATCGTTTCATGAATTGTTTGGATATTAAGTTTGCATGTCTCGTTGTCATGTTATATTTCTGATCAGGATAGGAATAACCAAAGGAATAACTTGTTTGAATCTATGATCAATAACTTGAGGAAGAAAAGTGGATACTTGAATAGGATTGCTTTTCCCTAATTGATAAAAATCCGATCTTTTCCCTATTTGATTTATTGCTTTGCTTTGTTTAATTTTCCCTAGTTGTAGTTTACAATTCCAAAATCCCCCTTTATTACTTTATAGTTGATAATAATATCGCTTAGAATTACAAGTGTCTCTTGGATTCGACCCCGACTGACCAGCTATACTAGTTGAGTAACTAGGGAATTATTTTTGATTTGGTATCAACGACTTTAAGCTAGTCATAGGTATAGGTTTTAGAGCATGTTTTTATTCCTGTTTTATGCATTTTTAGCTAGAGTTTTTCTTTAAGTCGTAATTTAGTTTTGTTTCGGTTTTAGTTCGGAATCTACGCGTTTGTGTGCTTTATTACAGGTGGGAAGGTGAAGCATGGTGGATATGAAGCTAAGGCCCAAGAGCTTGAGGGGTAAAAACGCTTAAATTCGGGTCATGCATTGGAGTCTTGTTTTGACACCTCTATCTTGCAATGCTTGGTTTGGGAGCTAAAGTGGTCGGATGAAGCTGAATTTGGTATCACTAGAAAGCGAACTCGAAGAGCTACAATTCATATTTTTACTCCGAGTCCAAATTCCAACTCGAAGGGGGTCAAAACATCCTCTGAAGTGTCGTTTGAATGTTGAACCGAGGCTGAGCGTGGGCAAGAAGGGCGAAGCGCGACCGCGCTCCTCAGTGCCAAACCGCGCCGCGGAGATGGAATCACTGCAGGCTGAGCGCGTGTAAAGTGGGCTAGAGCACGATCGCGCTCCTGTGTGTTTTGATCGCGCTCCGGCGCGTTTGTACGACGCTGACTCGGGCCTCCGTGTTATCTTTTGGGCCGACTTTATTAGTATTTTTGGATGTTTTGGATACGATATAAACACTTTTCTTAGGGTTTCTTTGGATGATCATGCTAACTATTACTTTTGCTTTTTATGTTATTTGGAATTGGAGATTTGTGGGAGACGAAACCCTAATTTGCACAATTGAAGCGAAATTTAACTCTTGTAAGTTTAATTCTTCTTTAATGTCTTATTCTAGCTAATTTTCTCATGTCCAACTAGTTAGTTGAAGTTGTATGCATGATTGTTTGTGAGATTTGAATTATTTCTATTTGCCTTGACTAGATTGAATCTCATCGTGCTTGATTGATTAAATTCACTTAGGATTATAATAGCTTGATCACCCATTCTATTTCTAGGTTGAATTACAACTAGAATAATTAAATAGACAATGGAATTTGATTATTCATGGATGAATCCTTTGATTAAACTTATAGACGGTGGAATAAGGTTAATCAAAGGCGGAGAATTCAATCACAAAACCTCATGAATAGACGGTGGAATTCATGAATTATGTTTCTATTGAATGCTTTGAATTAATTGCATGATCAATTTGACATAGAAAGTTTTCTAGGTTAATTGGTTAAAAGGTTGTTAAAGACGGTGTATATTAATAACCACCTTAAGCTTGAATTTCATAAATTCACAATAGATTAGTCAAGGGAAATCAAAATAAGAATAATCAAGGATCAAAACTCATATATGCAATGGATACGAGACTAGTTGGACGCTTTTCTCTATATTCGAACTTCTAATCGTTTTATCTGCTTTGCTTTATTTATTTAGATAAATAGCTTGCAATCATAAAACCCCCCTTTAACTTAGTAATATTATTTTAAATACAAATAATATGAGTCCTTGTGGGTTCGACCCTTGCTTCCACTTTACTCAGGTTAGGAAGTTAGGATAATTCTTTAACAGTGCTTTTACAGCGACATAAAAGTACTCGTCGGGAACCGTTTTATATATTACTTTAACGTTCGTTTTAGTATATAATAATGATATTATAGATAGGGTTGTAAATGAATAGAGCCGTTCGTGAAAAATTCGGTGTTCAACTTGGTTAAATCTTGTTCGTGTTCGGCTCGTTTTGTAAATGAACCAAGCTTGAGCACAATTTTAAGGCTCGAAAGATAAATGAGCTGAGCTTGAGCACAAGATAACTCGGCGCGTTTTCTCATGAACAAACTCGATTATATGCTCATGAGCAAGCTCGATTATACACGCATAAAAACTAGATTATACTTTTATGTATAAGCTATACTATTGTTGAAGGGTTTCTTGAACAAATAAATTTATATCAAGACCTCGCTGAGTAAAGGGAGTCAGGTTCGTCCACGGGAATGAGAACAGTGCCGAGAGATTAGTTGATAAACTACGAAAAGCAAAACAAACTCGAGCAAAACAAGGCCAGGACCGAACCAAAGTGGGTCGTGCACGACCTGAAGGGGGTCGGTCCTGGGCACAAACACACACGATCGAACAATAAACATGAGAAAGGGTTTGGGCACGACTTAATGGGTCGAGTTCAAAGCAAAGACAAGAGATTTAATCAATATAAAAGACAAATCCTAGGGTTAGGGCTACCACAACAACAATCATACATGCTTCCAACAAGAATTCACAACTATCATGCAATTCAGATCATAGAAGAGTCAACTTTCGAAAACAATTCAAGTTATTCAATCGACTTTCGCAAATTAAACAACTTTCTATCTATCCTTCAACCTAGTAATATCAACTTTCGCAAATAAACCTATTAGAACTAATCAAGCAATCAACTTTACAATTTCGCTTTTGGGTTAACCGCAAGATATGCCTCAACTTTCGCAAAGGAATTTAGCACAAGATAGATAGATATGATCATCAAGCATTCAAATTATGAACTCATGTTTTTAGACATGCATGATTGTGTTGGGTTTTTCACCCAACCCTAGAATTTAAGAAAACTACTCACTCATAGCATAGAGAGACGAGAAAAAGGAAGAAGAAGACATGATCAATCCAAAGGAAATTCAAATTAAACTAAGAAGAAAACTTACAAAAGTCTCAAACTTGTTCTCCAAGTCTCCCTTCCTCTCTAGAGAGTACTTTTTCAATCCAAAATAAACGATCTCTCTAGTCTAGTATATCCAAACCAAAGGGTTTAACCTCCTTTTTATAGAGGAAAAGGAGTCCTAAACTAACTAGGAAACAAGATAAAACAGCCTCCTAAAATAAAAAGATAGAATATCTCCTAAAGATCTCGGAATAGAGAGAAAGTCGGCGCCACGCATGACCCAAATGGGTCGTGCACGACCCTATAAGGGTCGGTCCTGAGGGCTTGTTCTCTGGTTGGGTCGAGCACGACCCTGATAGGCACTACGAACAGCCTTGAGTAAAGCTTGCGTAGCAGATTCGTTACAACTCTGTTTGACTTGATTCTTTTTCCTATGTTCTTGTAACGAAATTCTCTATCTCTTTATAAGCACAAACTTGATCTTCAATGACTTTACTTGAGTGCTTTTCTTCGACTTTCACTTCATCTTTGAGTGCTATCTTCACCGGTTTTGCTCTTTTCCTCAAAAGTGCTCAAAATAGCTTCTAAAAACCTACAAAACACCACCAAATCTTATGTAGACTCCAAAACTCATGAAAATACGAAAACCTACACAAACGACTCAAAACAAAACACAAAACTAAAAGAAAAGACTCAAAGACACAAAAACACTCCCTAAAAACACAACTAAAAAGGCGGACATCAACTATATATTATATATAATATATAGTTTATGTTAAATTACATAGTTTTGGTGGTGTTTCTCAAACCTCGTAGTTTAAATTTTAGCTTTATTTATTTGTATAATTGATCAAGTAAATGAGTTGACGATCATAAATTTGTTTCTCGAAGAAATTAAATGAGAGGTTCACGTTCAAGGTTGAACTCGGTAAACATTTAAATGAACCAAGCTCAAACAAGATTTTGAGCTCGAATAAGTTCGCGTTCGAGCTCGTCTATTTTTAACCGAGCCGAGCTTGAGCAACTCAAAGCTCGACTCGACTCGGTTCGATTACAACCCTAATTAATAATTATAGTTTCTTCTTGTACATTTGCAAGTGTGTTGTGTGTAGCTCGAACTCCTCTGGAACTAAACCTCGACCATCTACGACAACGAGTTCTCCAGTTCTCTAGCAAGGCGGACTTCACAACCTATATAATTAAAGGCCGAAAAGGTGGTATTTGTTGGGCCCGGGTCATCCTCCTTGTTGGGCCACACGCACACATAGCTCCACAATAGTATGATATTATCCGCTTTGGGCCTAGCCCGCACGGATTTGTTTTTGGGCTCCTTCCCAAAAGGCCTCATACTAATAGAGTGTGCTTTGTCTTTATAAGGAGGTCTTCACTTCCTTATTTTTCCCATGTGGGACTTGGATTACATACCCAACAATCCTCCCCTCAAACCAAGGACCACATAAGTGGTGGCCTCCCCTTCAGCGAAATCATCTTGCATTGCCGCTACACCCACGGAGATCTCCCATCTTGTACCGCCGCTACCACTACGGAACACGCCACTTGACCACCACAATAACAAGTAGACTTTCAATACAGGGCACCACAGATCTTCAATTGCCAGGTCGCATTGAGGGTCTCCCACACAACACTACCAAGGACTTGCACCCATGCCATCGAGCTACACCACTCTACACCCTCGTGTTCCAACACCAAGTCACATTGGGTTTCGTATTTGTCCCAGTCGAACCTGGCTCTAATACCAATTGTTGGGCCCGGGTCACCCTCCTTTTTGGGCCACACGCACACATAGCTCGACAATAGTATGATATTGTCCGCTTTGGGCCTAGCCCGCACGGATTTGTTTTTGGGCTCCTTCCCAAAAGGCCTCATATTAATGGAGTGTGCTTTGTCTTTATAAGGAGGTCTTCACTTCCTTACTTTTCCCATGTGGGACTTGGATTGCATACCCAACAATTGTTGGGAAATTCGGACTTACTGCAAAGAACAACAGCCTCACAAACTCTCAGGAGAAATCAAAACAAACAATAAGCGAGAACACAAGAGATTTGTTGACCCAATTCGTCAGAATGACTACGTTTGGGGGCACTACCAAGCCAGGGATATCCACTAGATCTGAGACTTACAAGGATTACAAGACCTTTTTCTAACCTAATCTCTCTAGCGCTCTGATTTTTCCCTCTCTCTGCTCTCAGGTTTTCAGCACACTAATTACAATAACATGGATAGGTTTAAATAGAGAAACAAAAGGCTCAAAGAAACCCTAGAGGCTCGTGCAACTTGGGCCCCAAGAAAAGAAGCACAACTTGGGCCCCAAGAAAAGGAGAACTTGGGTCCCAAGAAAAGACACGTTTCCCGTACGCGGCCAATTGCGCGGAAAAGCCCCCCAATTGCGCGGCCGCATAATCCCCGGTCCAACCCACGCTTTTGCTTTCTGGTGGAATTGCGTGACTTGGCTCCTCAAAAGCGCGCCCGCGCTTTTAGCCGTCAACCCGCGCATTCCTCTTCGTTCTGCCTTTGTCTTCTCTTCGGCCTAATCTTGAATCAGGCTCCAAAAACCTAACATTATTTTGGGTTGGTTGAGTTTCGATAGGCAGGGTTGTACATTAATCTCCATGCGCAAATCAGATATAGATTGGGAAGTTGTAACCTCTCATTTAGTATACAGATTAGGAAGTGATCGAGCCACATCAGTACTAGCTAGTATACCATTTGCAGCGCGCCCGCGCTGCAAATGGTAAAATCCCAAAGCAAAATCTTGAAGAAGTAAAAACAGAACTAGAAAGACTAAAAATAAAACAGTAACATATAACGGAAAGATCACTGCAGGGATTTCTGGCTCCTTCTAAATTGAATGATAACACGGAGTGTGGCAACGAACTCGTCCTTTGAGGCAAGTAGAGTTTGTTGAACAACTTCACATTTGAGAAACTCATCGCGCCACTTGAACAGTGATGGGAAAACATCTTCGGTTAGCATCACCTTGTCTACACACTCTTCATAAATCCCCCACCAGTAGCCGATAATATTCGCAACAATGTCAACGAAACCGATGGTTTCGCCTCCGAAGAAGCGCTTCCCCTGCAACTCCTTGTCTAGGACTTTCATGTTCTCACAGGCTTCCTCAATTGCGTCCTCTTCTCCGAGAAAGAATACTCTTCGGATTGATGGGAGTAGCTGTGCAGAAAATACAAGCAAATCTCACTGGCTTATCTATTGGATGTTCATTTCAAATTTCTTTTAGATTTTGAGTTAGTAACTATGAAGAAGTCTATTCCACATTAAGAAATTAAGTAAAGAATTGTCTAAATATATCCCCTTGGGTTACTCCTCCTATCACCAATTGATTTTAGGATGGAACCCCATGGGCTTATGTGAGGGGCATGTCGCACTGAGACGGTCTCCCCCTCCGTCCGTATTTGGCCCACCGAACTGACACTAACAATACAAGCAAATCACCTTTTCATCGATGAACTTAGCAAAGAAGCGCGCCTGGGCTCTTTCGTAGGGGTCTCGGGGCAAGATGGGAGTGGCGGAATCCCATGTCTCATCAATGTACTCGAGGATGACCTGGGACTCCGATAAGGCCTTGGTCCCATGATGAACTACCAACACCGGGACCTTCTTATGAACCGGGTTGTAGGCTACAAGCTCAGGGCTCTTGTTTCTCAGGTCCTCTTCGATGCGTTCGTACACAACACCCTTGAGTTTTAGGGCGATCTCCACTCTGTTGCTGTAAGGACTGTACCATGTGGCGTGCAGCTTCACCTTCTTGTCACCCATTGTTGTACTTGTATCTTGCTCTGTTTTTCAATAGTTAACTAACTTGGCCAAATTTGATTGCCGATACTTTCTTTATATTTTGACCGAGACACGTGAGTTGATTTGGTTCTTCCATCATCTCCATGCTGACCACTTTTGTACGTGTATGTTTAAGACGGGTGGATGCGTGCATACTTCTAGTATACGGCTATATCTGATGACGTAGTCACTTAGCTCAGCAATTTCAGTAGCCACTTGAGCAAGTAACGTGTCTCGTTTTTAACCATTCGCTCCTTACTTGTCTTATCGTCTTCTTGTTCACATAGATTGGCAATGAAGACACCAATTCAGATTTTTTTCCTAATGGGGGGACATATCAACATGAAATTAACGTACAAAACGTAAAATATTGATTACACTTTTTTTGACCTCTGCAACATGGCATAATTAAAGTGTTTTAAGTAACAACCTGAATTAGGAAATATATTGTGGCACGCTATTGATTTAAGATTATAATTATGTACATGTTAGAAAGCATCAACCTTACTCATAAATGTCAACACAACCCCAACCACGAACAGAAAGGTGAGAAGCCCTGACCATGGTGGGAATGGAGAAATCAAGAGCCCTAAGGCGCAAATCATCAAGTATCGGAACCCAATTTTAAAAGAGACCTCAGCATGACCCGAAATCGGAAAACCTAACCATGTACTGCTCAAGGGACGGCCAAAGTGGCGGTAGAAAGCTTACCCAACAAGATCTGGAAAACGCAAATGAATTGAATTAAAACCGAATTGTAACCAATTCTTGTGTAGTACGTGGAGGATGCAAAACTCACCTGAACAAGCACTTGAACCGGCAGCGACAGTTGGAGTTGAAAAGGGCAAGGCGGGCAAGACAGAGCGGAGAAGGAGTTCGGGAGATATGATGGCAGAACAGGGGCGAGAGAGACAGTGAAGGGCAAGGCGGAGCAGAGAATAACGCAATAGAGGAGGAGGAGTTCGGGAGAGACAATGACAGAAATTAGGTTAAAATAATTTAGTAAAGGGAAATGATTTGCATGATATGCTGAATTTTATATGATATGAGGATGATCATTGATTATTTACCTTGATTATAGGACTGAGCATGTATATAGCTTGAGTTGTAGATTCATTTTGAAGTTCTAGACAAAAATTTGCCTTGTGAGATTTGTTTTTTGGCCGTTCATGATTATTTGTTTTCTATATTTCTTGAGTGTATCACCATGATTATCTAGCTCTAGAACTTGCATTTAGACTCTTTTTCAAGACTGTTTTATATGATTGAATGCATGACATTAAAATGATTGAGGCAATGTTTTTTATTAGCCTATTATTTCCATTCCTACCTTACAAGATCCATGTTTTGACACCCCATTTCTTTGAGCTGTAAGCCTATTTTTAAAAGCTCCACAAAATAATCCCTAGCCTAATAAGCTTGACCCATCCGGAATTTAGGACTTTTAGGTTGTGTTTCTATTTTGTGTGAGTTTTGGTATAAAGTATGGGGGAGGTTGAAAAGAGAGGTGGAAAAAAAGGAAATAAAACTCTAGTGTGCAAAGTGAAAAAATGAAGGTGAAAAATATGTTGCAAAGTAAAGAAAAAGTTGAGTTCAAATGTTAGTAATCTTCATGAGTGAAAAAGAAAAAAGTTGAAAAAGAGGCAAAAGTAGAAAATAAAGAGGTGAAACAAAGAGATTTGATGTGTAAATGGAGTTGGTGAAGGAAGTTGGGAAGTATTATGAAAAGTGAAGTGTAAAAGTTTGGGTTTAGGATTAGTTCTTTATCCCGGATTTAGCACCACAAGACCAAAATCGATCCCTTCAAAATTTCTCTTTACCTTGGCCCCATTACAACCCTTAAAAGACCTCATGATTTTTGTTATGTATTTGATCTATAGCGGTGGAGATTTAGGACGCTGATGCAAGCATATGGTTGATGATGCTCAAAATGGTAAAGTAAGAAGTGGGCCCGGGGTACGAAGAACATACAGACCCGACGGGCCTCCCGAGGATGATCCTGGGGCCCACAACCACACCCACCTTTTATTTTAACAAAACTCCTACCCCCACGAGGTCCTCCGAGACCTTGGAACGAGGTCTACACCTCGTACCCGACTCTGCCAACACGCCCGCCCACCAGAGCCACTCAGCTAGCGCCACTCTCCCGAGCCAATCACAAGCTGCCTCGCCTCTAGACCAATCAGAGCCCTTGATCTCGGGCGTCCCACATCGGACAATGATCAGAACTCGACTCCCCGATCCTCTATAAATAGAGGAGAATCTCATCTGGAAAAAGGGTCGAAAAACATCTTGAACTCAAGAACTATCTTGCTCGTTGAAGATCGACGTGATCGAAACATCGTTAAAAGGCCTCGCTACAGACAAGTGAAGTCCACAAAAAGACTTCAAGTCTCACAAATTTTCTACTCACATCAAAGACCTCGCTACACCATCCCGGAAGCCGCCTACACCTCGCCCTCATTCACATCAAAGACTCCGCTGCTCAATCTCACAAGTCATCAACGTCATCCAGCAAAATCAACCTAGTTTAAAAGGTCGAAAAAGCGATAGAATTGTTTAGCAATTAGGAGATCTCGAACATTGTTAGGTCGAGATCTCGCACAACCGTAGGAGGTCTAGGGTGTAAACCTCAAGTGTTTGTAATCTCGTTGGTCTGTAACCTCGTTGGTTTGTAACCTCGCAGTCTTGTAACTTCGTTGTCAAGAAAATCATAAATAAAGAAGCAAGTGTTCGCACAATCGAATATAATTATCCCGTGTCTTGTCTTTTAGCGAACGGTTCATTTCGGGTTTCATCACTAGCGCCGTCTGTGGGAACTTCTTCATCCTAAGTAGTCCCTCAATTCGTGCAAACCTTAGCTTCGATCCCCTCAAAATGGCTTGCCCAAACAATTTCTTCCCTCAACACCCCGACAACATGCCCGAAACCACGCAATGGACAGCCGCGAGGCCTCCGGGCTGCCCGTTCGTGGTCCCTCCGGGATGGACGTACGCCGCCCCGCAAAACCCATTCCCATTCCAAGGCTTCGAGTAGGGCGGCGCACCCCCGAACCCATACCCCTACCCGGCTTATGGGCAATACCAGCAGGGCTTCGCCCCTTCGTACGTCCCCGTTCCCCCCCAGGGTGAGCCTCACTCCGAGTACGTACTTGCGTACGTCCCTAGGCGTGTGCCTGAGCCCGAGACCTCCACCAATGGCTCGTCAACGGAGAGGCCTCCCCGAGATCCCATGCAGATCTCGCAGTCTCGGTCGCGACGATCGAGGCTGCAGGAGCCAGAGTTGTCCGAACCAGCGGGGAGCGCGATGCACTACCCGAGGTCTCGTTCGCGCAATTCGAGGCCACCGCCCCAAGGTCAGGAGGAGGCCAAGATCACCTCTCCGTTCATGGACGAGATCCGGAACACGCCAATGCCCAAGGGCTTCCTAAGGCCGCAAATGGGGCTTTATGACGGCTCAGCGGACCCCGAGGAGCACGTAAAGCACTTCGCCGTCCAAATGAACGTCAATGCCTACAACGACGCGATATTCTGCCGGGTTTTCCCAACCACCCTGGAAAAGGCCGCGTTAACGTGGTTCTCAAGTAAGAAGGTCGGCTCCGTGACCTCGTTCGCCCAGCTGTGTGATTCCTTCGTCACTCACTTCAGCGGCTCCAGGAAGCGCAAGAAGAACATGCGGGACCTCCGCGGAATCGAGCAGGGGGAAAGCGAGTTTTTGGGCGCCTTCTTCACGAGGTTCACAACCGTGGTGGCAGAAATCGCGCACGTCGATGAGTCATCGGTGCGCGACACCCTCATGGGCAACCTGCGCATCGGGGATTTCAAGAACCGCATTTTCTTGAAGAATCCGACGACGTACGAAAACTTGTGCGCCCGGATCATGGCCCAAATGTGCGCCGAGGATGCCGCCAACCAGAGCTCGCGACCAAGAACTGACAAAGAGATTGTCGTCGATGCCAAGGGGAAGGCAAAAGTGGTCGCGCCGGCGGCGCGCAATGCGTATGTGACGCAGGCACATAACCCCAACAACAACAACACCAACAACAACAGAAACAACAATAACAACCGGAACAACAACAACAACAATAACCGGAACAACAACCGTGGAGGCGGCGGCGGGGGTTGGAACTGCTTTGGCGGGAAACCGCGGGGTTACCGTGGCAAGGGAGGTCCCGCATACAACCCAAATGAAAAGGGTCGCGCCAACCCCGCGTCAGGAGCCAACACCCTGCCGCAAGGCCCAGGTCACGCTCAGGCCAACAACAACAATAACGTCGAGCAGTAGGCGCCCGCGAAGCAGGCCCGGTCAGGACAAGCGACGGCGCCCGATGGGTATATCCATACCATCTCGGGCGGACCATCTCCTGCTGGGTCAAGCCAGGCAGAGAGGAAGAGATACGCGAGGGAAAGCCACCATGAGCCCTCGGTATTTAGCGTTGCCCAAACCTCGCGGGCCCATGTAGGTTTGTCCTTCTCATCCGAAGATGCCGAGGGGCTCCACATGCCTCACTCCGACCCCTTGGTGGTACACGCTCAAATGGGCTCGAAGATGGTAAAGCGAGTGTTGGTAGACACGAGATCCTCCGTGGACATCATGTACTATGGCGCGTTCGAGCAATTGGGCATCTCCGAGACATCCTTGAAGCCCTACACTGGGAAACTCACCTCCTTCTCGGGAGACGAAGTCGACGTGGCAGGTCTCATCGACCTCTGGATGACGCTAGGCACCGGGTCCACCAGGAGGACCGAAATGGTGGAGTTCAAGGTGGTACGCCTGCCTTCGGTGTGGAATGCAATCATTGGGAGGGTCTCCCTGATGAAGTTCCAGGCGGTAGTTTCTATCTATCACGTGAAGATGAAGTTCCCCGTCGATGGCGGGGTTGGAGAAGTAAAAGGCAATCAGGAGGAAGGTCGCGTTTGCTACGCGACCTCTGCAAAACAAAAGTGCCCGGTGTTCATGGTGGAATCTCCCGGCGAGGCTGACCTCGAAGACCGGGATTTCACGGTCCCCACTCCAGAGCTAGAAAGAAGGGTGATATCCCCTTTCAAGAGCGAGTCTGAGAAGATCTACCTCGGAGAATGCCTCTCGGGGGCGTCAGCAACGTCGCTAGAAGCCCTGCTCGCCGGGTCCCGCGACGTGTTCGCTTGGACTGCAAAGGATCTCCGAGGTGTCCCGCGGACCGTGGCCCAGCACTCTTTGAACGTCGATGTCACCACTCGCCCCGTGGTGCATCGACGAAGGAAAATGAATGAAGAAAGGGCGAGTGCCGCGAATGACGAGGTGGCAAAATTGCTGGCTGCGGGGTTCATACGCGAGGTTCAATACCCCCGGTGGTTGTCCAACGTCGTGCTTGTCAAAAAAGCCAGCGGGAAGTGGAGGATGTGCGTCGATTTCAAAGACCTCAACAAAGCCTGTCCCAAAGAGAGTTATCCCTTGCCCTTAATCGACGAGCTCGTTGACTCAACCGCAAGGTCACGAGGTTTTAAGCTTCCTCGACGCATACTCAGGGTACAATCAAGTCCTGATGAACCCGCGAGAAGAGGAGGAAACATCCTTCATCACCCAGCGAGGCACTTATTGCTACAAAGTCATGCCGTTTGGGCTGAAGAACGCGGGGGCCACCTTTCAACGCCTCGTCGACCGCGTCTTTAAGAACCATCTCGGACGGAACATATCGGCTTATGTCGACGACATTGTTGTCCGGAGCAAGACCCCTGAGGAGCATCTGGTCGACCTCGCTGAGGTCTTCGCCACTCTCAAGCACAACCGTCTCAGCCTGAACCCCGAGAAGTGCGTCTTCGGCGTGTCATCGGGAAAATTTTTAGGCTTTATGATTAGCGAGCGCGGCATCGACGTAAACCCTGCCAAGGTCGAATCGATCCTCTCAATGAGGTCACCACAGTCTCGCACCGAGGTGCAACGTCTCAACGGTGCCGTCAACTACCTGGGGAGGTTTTGCTCCCGCTTGGCGGAAAGGTCCCTGTCCTTTTTCGCAGCTCTCAAGCAGAATGACAAGTTCGTGTGAGATGAGAGGCTTGAGCTCGCTTTCTCTGAGCTAAAGGCCTTCCTGTCGAAGCTCCCCACACTATCGCCCCCGTTGGCGGCGAAGACTTGCAACTTTATGTGGTCGTCAGCCCCGAGACGGTCAGCGCGGTGCTAACCAGAAAGGCCACGCACCCAGTTTACTTCGTGAGTCGCGTGCTCCAGCCCGCGGAGCAGCGCTATTCCCCAGCAGAGAAGATGGCGCTGGCAGTTGTGACCGCCGCAAGGCGTCTGCGCCCTTACTTCCATGCGCACCCCATTCAGGTCCTGTGTGACCTCCCACTTCGACAAATCCTCCACCAGCCCGCCCTCTCCGGGCGAATGACGAAGTGGGCAGTCGAGCTCTCCGAGTTCGACATCAGCTACCTCCCGAGGACCGCCATGAAGGGGCAGGCCCTCGCTGACTTCATGGTGGAGGTCACCTTCCCTGATACAGAAACAAGCTCGGAAGAGTGGAAGGTGTTCGTTGACGGCTCACGATGTGACGCCGGTGGTGGGGCTGGCGTATTCCTCGCTGGGCCCTCTATCGAGACGGAGTATTCCCTTAACTTCGCCTTCAAAGCCACCAATAACGAGGCCGAGTATGAGGCCATGATCGCCAGGATCGAAATGGCGCTCCTCAGTGGTGCCCGGAAAATCAGGGTCTACACCGACTCCGAACTGGTGGTGCGCCAACTCAACGGTCAGTACGACACAAGAACGGGGTTCATGCCCGCATACCGAGAAAAGGTCAAAGCCTTGGTATCGTGCCTGGAAACCTTCGCGGTTGAGTCCATCCCGCGAACCTCGAACACCAAAGCAGATGCACTTGCGAGGTTAGGATCCGCCCTCCCCCTTGAAGTGGGAAACCGCGTGATGGTAGAAAGAAAACTCTCGCGGAGTGTGAACAGCGAGGTTCTATCTATCACCGCGGAGGATTGTAGGATCCCGATAACACGGTATGTGGAGAGCGGTGTCCTCCCTGAGGACCCCGCGCAGGCCAGGAAGTTGAAAATGCAAGCGGCACGGTATTGCGTCGTGGGTGGCTACCTTTATCGCCGAGGCTATGCTGAGCCCAACCTTTTGTGCGTCCCAACCGAAGCTACGGAGCACATCCTTTATGAGGCCCATGAAGGGGTCTGTGGCGGCCACCCAGGATGGCGAACCCTTTCGCATAAGATCGCCCACCTGGGGTACTTCTGGCCCACCCTCCGGCAGGACGCCAGGGCCCATGTCCAGCGACGGGTGTCAGAAGCACGGTAACCTCTTGCATGCCCCGACCTCATAGCGTCGCTCCATCCACGCACCGTGCCCCTTCGTGGTGTGGGGGATGGACATCCTCGGCCCCTTCCCCAAGGTTGTTGGGCAGGCGCGGTATATCCTGGTCATTGTCGACTACTTCACAAAGTGGATTGAGGCACAAGCAATGGTGAAGATCACGGGGACTAAGGTCTGCGACTTCCTATGGAAGAACCTCGTCTGCTGCTTCGGCGTCTCCATGACAATCATGACCGACCATGGCCCCCAATTTGATTGCGAAGAGACCCGGACATTCTGCTCACACATGGGCATAACCCTCAAGTTCTCCTCCGTAGCCCATCCTCGTCCTAAGGCGAACCGAAGGTGGCAAACTGGACCCCAACTGGGAGGGGCCATACATCCTCGGCGAGGAGGTCGCTCCCGGAGCTTTTAAGCTCAAAGACAACGAGGGGCGTACCCTCAGCAAGACATGGAACGTCGACCGATTAAAGAAGTATTTTGTGTAAATTCTCTGAACTCCGTTACTTCTTTTTGTGAATAAAGGGTTGTGGAACTTTCAAAATCTCTCTCAAAAATAAAAATTTCGGGTTTTGAATCCATCCCTCGCTTCCCGCTTGGGGTTGGAGAATCTCGTTAAATCCATCCCTCGATCCCCGCTTGGTGTTGGAGAATCTCGTTAAATCCATCCCTCGCTCCCCGCTTGGTGTTGGAGAATCTCGATAAGTCCAAACCTCGCTTCCCGCTTGGTGTTGGAGAATCTCGTTAAATCCATCCCTCGCTCCCCGCTTGGTGTTGGAGAATCTCGATAAGTCCAAACCTCGCTTCCCCCTTGGTGTTGGAGAATATCGTTAAGTCCATCCCTCGCTTCCCGCTTGGGGTTGGAGAATCTCGTTAAGTCCAAACCTCGCTCCCCGCTTGGTGTTGGAGAATCTCGTTAAGTCCATCCCTCGCTTCCCGCTTGGGGTTGGAGAATCTCGTTAAGTCCATCCCTCGCTTCCCGCTTGGGGTTGGAGGATCTCGTTAAGTCCAAACCTCGCTCCCCGCTTGGTGTTGGAGAATCTCGTTAAGTCCATCCCTCGCTTCCCGCTTGGGGTTGGAGAATCTCGTTAAGTCCAAACCTCGCTCCCCGCTTGGCATTGGAGAATCTCGATAAATCCATCCCTCGCTTCCCGCTTCGGGTTGGAGAATCTCGTTTGAAAAGTTAGTCCAAACCTCGCTCCCCGCTTGGTGTTGGAGAATCTCGATAAATCCAAACCTCGCTTCCCGCTTGGGGTTGGAGAATCTCGTTTGAAAAGTTAGTCCAAACCTCGCTCCCCGCTTGGTGTTGGAGAATCTCGTTAAATCCATCCCTCGCTCCCCGCTTGGTGTTGGAGAATCTCGTTAAATCCATCCCTCGCTCCCCGCTTGGTGTTGGAGAATCTCGATAAGTCCAAACCTTGCTTCCCGCTTGGTGTTGGAGAATCTCGTTAAATCCATCCCTCGCTCCCCGCTTGGTGTTGGAGAATCTCGATAAGTCCAAACCTCGCTTCCCGCTTGGTGTTGGAGAATCTCGTTAAGTCCATCCCTCGCTTCCCGCTTGGGGTTGGAGAATCTCGTTAAGTCCAAACCTCGCTCCCCTCTTGGTGTTGGAGAATCTCGTTAAGTCCATCCCTCGCTTCCCGCTTGGGGTTGGAGAATCTCGTTAAGTCCATCCCTCGCTTCCCGCTTGGGGTTGGAGGATCTCGTTAAGTCCAAACCTCGCTCCCCGCTTGGTGTTGGAGAATCTCGTTAAGTCCATCCCTCACTTCCCGCTTGGGGTTGGAGAATCTCGTTAAGTCCAAAACTCGCTCCCCGCTTGGCATTGGAGAATCTCGATAAATCCATCCCTCGCTTCCCGCTTGGGGTTGGAGAATCTCGTTTGAAAAGTTAGTCCAAACCTCGCTCCCCGCTTGGTGTTGGAGAATCTCGATAAATCCAAACCTCGCTTCCCGCTTGGGGTTGGAGAATATCGTTTGAAAAGTTAGTCCAAACCTCGCTCCCCGCTTGGTGTTGGAGAATCTCGATAAATCCATCCCTCGCTTCCCGCTTGGGGTTGGAGAATCTCATTTGAAAAGTTAGTCCTCCCCTCGCTTCCCGCTTGAGATTGGAGAAACTCGAACAAAATATACGAGGTCTGAGCAGGGCTCATGACCTCGACGAATTCTTGTGAAGATCCGAGCAAAGCTCATAATCTCGATGCAGAATTAGAAACACCCGATGTGGCCCGAGTACCGCAGTAGTTGTGGGACTTGGACCATGGGGTTGGGTAAATATGGACGAGCATATACAAGTAAGCTAGAACAAACAAGCAATCATGAGAAAAGGAAAATGATATAAAAAGGTGGGGCACGTGTCCCCAGATGTTTAATTACAAACCCCGCAGGGCCACCAACAAAACAACAAAAATAAAAAAAAAACAAGCCAGCATCCTTCAAATCTTCGGAGCTTCAGCGACGGGGCCTTCGAGAGATTCCGGGGCAGGAGGAGGTGTCGTGGACGGCTGGGACTTGGGCACATCTGCCGCAGGCTGAGGATCTGTGGGGGCGACTTCCGGGTCTTCCTGAGCGGAGTCTGCCAAGGTAGGCGCCTCGCTGGCCACAGTCCCGTCCTCGTTGAGAAAGAATTCACACTCTCCCTCGGGCTCTTCTTCGTCAAGTGCCCCCATAGTCTCCTCGTAGTTGGGGATGAAGAACTTAATGCGGGGGTCGATATGCCCGTACTTCGCAACCGCCTGTTTGACCCCCATCCGGACGGACTGGTGCAACATCTTCCTCACACTTTCCACCATCTCATCCTTAAAGGCCTCGGACTTCACATACCTGGGCCCCTCGGCTTCCACCTCCTCGCTAAGCTCAACAACACGCCGTTGGAGCCTGGTAATCTCCTCCTCAGCTTTCTGAAGCTCCGCCTCCTTTTCTCTGAAAAATTGGTGCTCCGCGGATAGCTGTCCCTTGAGCTTTGCGACTTGGCCCTTGAAGTCCCCGTTCTCTTCCTTCAAGTTCTTAGCCTCCTCCTTCGCCTTCCTCAACTCCTCCCTGACCCTCGCAGCGTCCTTGGCCTCGTCCACTGCCGCGATCTCCGTGGCGCGAACCGTTTCTCGTCCTCCGCGAGCTTTTTTCCTCTCTTCTCAATCTCGGCGTCCCGCTCTTGGAGCCTCGCCTCCATCCTATCCATCTTCCTATGGAGGAGGCCGACGCGACCGTAGTTATAGTTCGCGAAGAAGGTATTCTGAAGCAATAGAAGAGCACGTTAAAACAAGAACAAAAATAATAAAGACAATCAAGAAAAAACAACCACGTAAGAGCAAGGCATACCATCGCTGAGTAGCGGAGGATCTCGTCGTTAAGGGCTACCTCCGAGAGGTTGTTGGCCCATGCAACCTCGTCGGTCCAAGACGACCTGTCCCAGTCTTGGGACACGCCTCGGGAAGGACCGGGGCAGTGGAACTTATCGGCAGGAGGCCCGGTTGCCGAGACAACTCGGCTCTTCGAGCCAGGGCGCTCGATCACCTCGCCCCCTGGGGTTCCCCCTTGGCCATCCCCCTTTTGCTTCTTCCTTTTCTCTCCACGGGGAGACCCCGTGCCCTTTCCCTTGGACCCGGCTTTGTCGCCAAATCCTCGGGAGTGTTGGGATGACGTTCTGGCAACGTCCCCCTTCGTCGTCGCCCCCTCGCTCTTCTTCGCCTCAGGCGCCTTCAACGCCGGGACTGTGGCCTTCGGCTGCGAGGCAAGGGGCCTCGCTTGCGAGGTCAGCTCCTTTATAACGACTCCATGTTGGCCTTGGGGTCTCGGAGCGTTAGAGGAAGAAGTCACAGGCCTTTTGCCCTGTGACTTCGTGGTAAGAGCGCCAAGTAGGTCCACTGGCAAAACAAAAAAGGCATAAAAGTTAGACAAGAAAAAAAGCAAAAGTGAATTAGCGAGGTTCATAACCTCGCTTCCCAACAACAAAGGGAAGAAACGATCAGGACAGAGATTGAATACCCTCTCTGCCCTCGCTAGGGGGGAGGCTGAGACTCAGGCCAGCCCGCTCAAGCTGGTCCTGAGAGAGATACACTTGGTACGGAGCCTGACTCGCTGTGGCGTATCGGGCCTTAAGTGCCTTAAGCTCATCAACCGTATGCGGGCACACGCACCGAACAAAGCTGCCTGGCACCACGGGAAAATTGAGATACCTCCCGGTGAGATCTCAGACCAAAAACCAATTCGTCTTCCACGTCCCGACGTTCGAGGGAGCCGTGGTGATTTTGATGTTCGGCGTGCTGAGATTGATGAGGCAGGACCGAGGTTCTCTCCTCGCTAGGAATAAAGCCGACAAGTTATCAAGATTCGGCCCGTCCCCAAGTTCACGGCTACGAATCGTATAGGCGCACAGCAGCCGCCAAGCGTTCGGGAACAACTGCGCGGGACAGATCCGCATGGCCCACAGATAGTCCACGATATGCTGGGCCAGAGGTAGCCTGAAGCCCGCTTGAAGACTGAAGAGGTGCACGACCGCGCACCTTTCGTAGGACGCCAAGGAGCAGCCCCCCTCTTTGGGAAGAGCCAACTCGACTCCCTCGGGCCAAGCGAAGTCCTTGGCAATCTTTTCAAGGTCTTCGCGCTTGAGCTCGGTGGCCACTCCTCCGGACAGGTAGTCCTTGGGAGAACCCGGGGTCTTGGGGATCCGCTCTTCAAGAACAGGCGGGACATGAGACACGGCGTTAGTAATATACGCCGCAGGAAAGCTCGGAGGCACATAGGGGGTGGGGGCCGAGGCCGTGTCCACACCTGACTTCGCCACCAAGTCAGTAACGACCTCATCTGGGGTGGAAGACGAATCCATTTCAACACCCGACGACGTTCGAAGGCGGGAGAAGCGCGAATTGATAGAAGCCTCGGAATCGCTCGAAGAAGGCTCGCTGAAAACCAGCGAAGGGGACCTCGGGTTCTGAGAATCGCTAGGTTCTACGCTTCCCGCGGACTCCGAAACCTCCTTGTAAAAACCCTCTTGAACTCTGAAAGCGAAGCCGGGCGGAGGGCTCACAGAGGCTCTCCTAGGCATGAAAAGAGAGACGTCCAGGCCGCGGAAGGCTAGCACCTGGAAAATAAAGAAGTGTTGAGACATCGGGCAAAGCAACCAAGGAAAAATAATGCGAGGTCATGACCTCGAAGGGAAGAGAGCGCGAGGTTAGAACAACAAAAGGGAGAACAAGACGAGATCATGACAGCATCCGGAAGACAGAGAATTCGAGGTCATAAGAGACGAAAAGCCACGTGGCACCCTAGGGGTTACTCTGACAAGATAGGACGACAATGGAGAAGTCGAAGCGCCAAAAGGAGGAAAGAGAAGGAGAAATGGAAGCCAGCGGTGGAAAGCGGCGGCGGAGACCCTAACGTCCCATCAATCAGCCATCAGGACGTTTGGGTTTCCGAGGGTCTCGAAATTCAAAACCGCCGAAAGAGAGCGTAGAGGCACGGTCGTCGGTTGGAGGACGAGGGGTTCGAGTGGATGGCAGTCGCCACCCTCACCCCACCACCCCGCCACCATGACGCTGGCGCGAGACGCCAAGAAATGACCTTTGCCTGCTAGGGCACAAAGCCGAGCAAGAAGAAAAAAGAAGAAGAGCGAAAAAAATGGTAAAGGGCAACGCCCAGGAACACACGCGACACTACCACCGCCGCTTCGCCACCGGGACACCGGCACGGAACACCAGGCGACGCGCCATCGCCTTTACAGAGCGCGGAGCAAGAAAGCAAGCAAGGAAAGATCGAAGACAAAAAAAACACTGAAAAAACAGGAAGAAGAAAGTCGAGAACTTACTTGTTAAAAACCGGCGAAGAAAGGGCGGTGGTGCAACTGGCAAAAGGCGAAGGCTCGTCGGAAACCGTCTGGAGAATCGCTAGCAAGGAACCGAAAAGGCGAAGAAAGAGGGCGAAAATGTTGAGAGAGAAGATGGAAGGGAAGCGTGTGAAATACGCTCTTATAAAGAGCAGGCTGGGGCCTCCCCTGCCCGGAGAGGCTTATTGGGCTTGTCCCTCCTGAACGGCCCATTAAGCAAGATATGAAAAGCAAGCCCAGAAAAGCTTCACCCCTGCAAACAAAAAAAAAAGAGCTAAGTGTAGAGCCTCGCAGAATGCCGACCCACCTCCCAAACACCCCGTACCCCGTGATCTTTGAGAACTTATGCCATGCGGCCCTCGGGGCGAGATCCCCAGGCCATGGGGTTGTGATGATGCTCAAAATGGTAAAGTAAGAAGTGGGCCCGGGGTACGAAGAACATACAGACCCGATGGGCCTCCCGAGGATGGTCCTGGGGCCCACAACCACACCCACCTTTTATTTTAACAAAACTCCTACCCCGCGAGGTCCTCCGAGACCTTGGAACGAGGTCTACACCTCGTAACCGACTCTGCCAACACGCCCGCCCACCAGAGCCACTCAGCTAGCGCCACTCTCCCGAGCCAATCACAAGCTGCCTCGTCTCTAGACCAATCAGAGCCCTTGATCTCGAGCGTCCCACATCGGACAATGATCAGAACTCGACTCCCCGATCCTCTATAAATAGAGGAGAATCTCATCTGGAAAAAGGGTCGAAAAACATCTTGAACTCAAGAACTATCTTGCTCGTTGAAGATCGACGTGATCGAAACATCGTTAAAAGGCCTCGCTACAGACAAGTGAAGTCCACAAAAAGACTTCAAGTCTCACAAAGTTTCTGCTCACATCAAAGACCTCGCTACACCATCCCGGAAGCCGCCTACACCTCGCCCTCATTCACATCAAAGACTTCGCTACTCAATCTCACAAGTCATCAACGTCGTCCAGCAAAATCAACCAAGTTTAAAAGGTCGAAAAAGCGATAGAATTGTTTAGCAATTAGGAGATCTCGAACATTGTTAGGTCGAGATCTCGCACAACCGTAGGAGGTCTAGGTGTAAACCTCAAGTGTTTGTAATCTCGTTGGTCTGTAACCTCGTTGGTTTGTAACCTCGCAGTCTTGTAACTTCGTTGTCATGAAAATCATAAATAAAGAAGCAAGTGTTCGCACAATCGAATATAATTATCCCGTGTCTTGTCTTTTAGCGAACGGTTCATTTCGGGTTTCATCAATGGTAGTCTAGTTTTCATGGTTGATTTTGAGTGAAACACGTCCTTAAACACTTGAGAGTTTGAGTGCAAACACATTTACCTTGGTGAGGTCTAGAATGAATGAATAATCTTTGCACTATGCTTGATGTAATGCATGATATGAAGTCTTCGTCAGGTTTTAATTATATGTTGAGTTGCTTGTTTGATTATGAAATGGATGCATGATTGCATTTCTGTGGTGTGACTTGGATTTATGACTTGCTTGAGGACAAGCAAGGGTTAATCATGGGGGAATTTGATAGCTTGCATATAGATGTAGTTTAGATGCATGTTTTATGTTGGTTTTGCATAAGTTTTAGTTGGTTTTAGTTTAGTTTACAGAATCTTGTGTTTTTGGGTAGTTTGCACTTGTTTGCTCGGTTTTGCAGGTTTCTAGGTTTATGAGCAAAAGCAGGATGGTTTATGGTTGATCATAGTGGTGGTTAGAAGACTTGAAGTGAGCTAGGAGGTGGTGCATTGGATCATTGAAGAGCTAAGGTAGAAAGAATGATAAAGAAGAAAACGCGGCTTACAAGGAAGGATGTCAGTCCGAGCTATTCATGCAGAAACCAATTACGCGGGTTAAGATGGAAATTACGCGGCCGCGTAATTGGCAGTCAAGCCGCGCAATTTGGAATTTCACGAGGAGACGTGGGCCGACCTTTGGGCTTTGTTGGCATATTTAAACTCTTGTTAGTTTTATCTCTTTCATAACTTTAGATCATACTTTTGGAGGTTAGGGTTTTTCTCTCTATAGGCAAACTTTAAACATTTGTAAGTTTTTCTTAATTTTAATTATGAATTGCTAAATTTCACTGTGTTTGGCTAGTTATTGAAGTCTTGATTTGCCTATTGTTGTAAGGTTTGATTTGTTCTCAACGAACTTGAATAGAATTTATTCCCTGTACTTAATTGAATCTAAACTAGGTTTTGTTAGATTCATCACCTAATTGAGTTTCTAGTTATAACTGAATCTTATTAATTACCGATCGGAGTTAATTTGATCAAGACTATACTTTAATCAATTTAGTACCGGTTGGACTAGTTGGTTGAAGAAGGGAATAAATTCACAAGTCACTTAAATGTCTAGTTGCTCTGAATGTTTATTTCTATTGATAACTTGAATCGTTATGTTGTTGTCTAATTGAATCTAGAAGGTCTTCTAGGTTGTTAGATGATTAAGGTTGTTAGACTGGTAGTTCTATCAACTAAATCTGAAGTTCGGGTCATAATCCTTAGTAGGGTCATAATCCACAATAGATTATTCAAGTGAGAAAAGAATCAAGGTAATCGATGATCAACAAAGCAATATCATGATGGATTTAACTAGTTGAACACACTTGTCTCTTATACTGTATATTACAATCAACTTTTGCATTCATATTTACTTTTTAGTTTGCATATTAGTTTAGATAAATCATTCATAAACCCTCCTTTGGTTACTTGGCATTCAAGTAATAACACAAATACACGAGTCTCTGTGGGTTCGACCCTTACTTACCACTCTATTGAGTTTGGTAAAGCTAAGATTACTTTGATAGGTATAACGACCATTGAAAATACATCATCAGGCAGCTACTGTTCATAGTGAAAAAGTGGCACGTTTACGTCGGAGTGCGACATCAATAGCTTGCAAGTTGGAATTTTCAAGTTGGAACACACATTTGAGCTCCTTAATATCAACAAGTGCTTCATCGTGGGTTTAAAAAAATTTCAAACTTTGAATTATCGAAACGGTGTGGTTCTTGTTCACTTCTACAAGTTGCTTACAACAGTAAACACATTGCCACACAAATAACAGAATCAGCCCAAATCCTGGATTAAGCACAAAGAAATGTCAGCATAGGCACAAAATCCACCTCCACTTTCTACTGAACAGTGATGGAAGCCAGTACCAACATTGATGGCACACCCATGCTCTTTTGCAAGCTTTGCAGCTACAACATTTCCACCAACCTTGCAATGGAGCAAAGACATAACTAATGTAGAATTTTATGTAGACATTAAGGTTTACTTCATTACGAATAGATTAGATTCAATTGAGAAGTAGATTAAGACATGAGATTAATTTTTCTGAAACTTTTGTCCATTTTCACTTTTGCAAAAAAATGTATATCTACTAACACAATTGTACAAATAATTTCATAATGGAGTCAAAGGTTCCGCTAGTGGTCAACTCCAAAATCAAAAGAGTAATCATTGCAGATGAGATTAAACCACAACCAACACATTGAGAACGGAAAAAGATTACCTGCTTTCAAAATGGAAAAAGAACCTGCTGTTGCTCCAGTAAATTAGGGATCATGGCAACATGAGGAACCTACACATTGAAAATGTCCGTATATGATCAAGAACTCTGCATAACTATGTTCCACGCAGTAGAGAAAGCACCAAACATTATACTTTTTTACCAAAATGTTCTTCTAAATACTTAGCCCATATTATTCAACTTTATAAACAAGGGAAGTTGTGAACATGATTTGTAGCCGATTAAATATATAGTATCCCTTTCAAACCAACTTTCATTAACTAATATGCAAAGCACAAAGGCATGAATATGTAGATGGAGAAGCAAAAGAAGTTGCCACAAGTACTTCATATTGATGATTTATATGCCTATACAAGTGCATAATGAAACCGGTTGGCAATTAGCTACAAGATCAAATGTATGTCTATTGTTGTGATAAAGCTTGAAAAAGATAAAGTGAAGAGATAAAAAAATCAGCATGATGCAAACACTAAAAAATGGCAAATAAATATTCAACGTTAAAAAACAACGTTTCTTCATTCAAAAAGTTATTAGATGAGTGAGAAGTGAAAACCCATTAAGCATGAGAGAGGGAGAGAAAAATACCCATCCCACGAACTTGATGGCCACTCACAATCTCGAAATTCATATAAGTATAGCCCATGAATAATGGAGCACTGGGCTTGAATCACCATTTGTCAATTCCATTAGATCTAGGGTCTACCATTTGGGAATCTGGAATGAATCAGGATCATGCATTCATTTGCAAGACCAGTAAAATACAATCAATTAAATCAGGACAGCTTCACATCACCTTTTTATACTACAACACAACATGCTGAATCTTGAAAAGGTCAGCATCCAGACCTAAGATAAGCGAACAGATGCCACATGATCCGAAAGGTTGTTCAAATGTTGGAATAGATAACACTATAAAACAAAATAAGCGTTGGTTCAGAAAAGAATGAAAGCTAATTAAAACAATATACATGACACCAGATTAGTAACAAAGGGATTGCCATACCCCAACTATAGAGAAGAGCAGGATGTAGTATATACATAGGGACAACCTCGGAGATGCCTGCCCGACGTAAAAGATCATAAGAAACTATGTTCATTATGCTGCTTTGGCCAGGGTCAAAATTGTTTGGCTCAGGCAAAAATATCGTAAGGCACTAACTCATTCGAGCCCTAGAAAAGGCTACGTATAAGTGCCCATGTGAGAAGCAAGGCTGAGTTAGATAAACACACACACGTTCAAGCGTTTGGCCTTGGGACTTATTTATGGTCATTGCAAAGCAGAGTTTTATAGGAAATTGCTTTCGTTCAAATTGGAACGGGTAGATAGCTTCAGGTGGTCGAAGATTAATACGTGAAATGAAGACCTGCACCCCCTTGTTATATCCAACAACTATTTCGCAAAGTAGGACATCTTTTCGGAATTCTCGACAAATTAGTCTAGTACCATTGCATAGACCATTAGAAGGATCTAAATTTCGTAGCAGTAAAACAGGACAACCTCGTTTTAGAACTAATTGATGGGGGCTCATCCCCGAAGGGCATAAGGAATTCAAGAATTCGGTTGGATAAAGATTGCAGTTATCGTCAATGATTGCATCGAAGCTGTTATATGTAAAGGACGGGCCAGGAAATTCAGTTATTAGTGTTGTATTTATGACATCGACCACCTCATTAGTCGGTGTAAGGATTGCACGGCCAGCAAATATATTGGAATTAAGATCCAACTGCTTAATTTCTAGAAACATTACCTCCGTCAAACGGGCAAAAAGACTTGTTTTCAATTGGGTAACAGCCTATAAATTAGGCAACATAACCTCGACACTGCCTTCATTCTGTAAGTCTCCATTTCCGAGTTGTAATAAGAAGCTTGCAAAAGCTGCGTCCTCATTTGCCCTAATATTTGTTTGTAGTTTGAACTTCAGCAATTGAGGCCATAAATAAGAGTTCACTAAGCTGGCATTGACGACCTCAAACTGAGATTTATGCGGAAGAACAAGAACCTGCCTGAAATCACCGCCAAAAACAATAATCTTACCGCCGAATATTTCCTTTGAGCCGCAAATATCTTGTAACATTCAATCTAAAGCCTCGATGTCCTCCTTCTTAGCCATGGACGCCTCGTCCCATATAATCAACGTGCACTCTCGCAATAGAGATGCCAAAGCACTTTGCTTAGAAACGTTGCGCGTAATAAGACCACTCTGACCAATGGGGATTTTTTATCTGGAATGAGCCGTTCTACCGGACGATATATTAGAATCCGCGATTCCGGAAGTCGCTGTTGGCAAAACGATTTTCCCCATGCAGCGTAAGATTCCATAAAGGGCAAAATACAAAAAGGTTTTGCTCGTACCACCAGGCCCATCTATGAAAAAAGCTCCAGGAAGACCGTGTTCCACATAGTGTAATATCGAATCATATGCAAGCCTTTGCTCAGTATTCAGTTTCAAGTGTGCATCAATGTACTCATCAGGAATAGGCGCATCTAATGCCTCACTAATGTCTCATGTTATTCTGAACCCAACATCAGAAAGACCGAGTCCCGGCAGCCGCAGTGTGGGATTTTCACTCCCCCTTGTTGGGGGTGGGTCCTTGTGGACACCAGGCACTGTTCTTCGATCCTGTCTAGGGGGGCGTTGAGTCACCATGATTTACCTCCTCCACGATGACCTTGGAGAAGGTGTTGTGGGAGCACCCGTGCGTAAAACACCTTTTTTGTGGACAAGATTAATAAGATTCCTTGATTGAGAACATTATGATTACTATAAACTTATAGAGATACATATGACAAGGATTTGGTCCAACTTCCACGTATGATTTGTCGGTTGCATTTACAGTAAGAATGTCCTTGATCATAATTATTGTAAATTAAATATGTGATCAAAAGTATATATTAAACCTAGTCAAAATGTTTTTATTTAAGGTGTGCCTTTAGTTTAAAGGCTAACTTTTCACCTAAAGTTTATGACATACAAACTTATAATGAAAACACAAGATGAACGTGTCTTATTTGAGAGGTTTTCTTCTTCCAAAAAAAAAACACAGGACCAAAAAAGAACAAAATAAAAATATTGGTGTGTCACTTTGCTTAAAGACAAGGAAGATAGCATATAATTTTGGTCCCAATTAAGATTCTCTTTTCGTATGGGCCAAACGATGAATGAAAACAAAGAAAAAAAGGAAATACTGGTTGGTACCCTCGAGTTTTTGGCTTTTTTGAGTGGTGTCCCGGAAAAAAAACTTATTCCGAGTGGCACCCTTGAACTTTTATAAAAGTCCGGTTGATGTCCTTACTTGTAAATTTTTGATAGTTTATAACTAAATTAGTACGTTGTCTAATGAAAAAAAATATTTTTGTATTTAATTAAATTAAAACAAAATTTTAGTTTAATAAAAATTAAAATAAAATATATAAAATATTAAATTAAAAATATTTTATATATATTTTTCAAGTAGATTTTATGTAGAATAATTTTTTAAGTTTAAAAAAATATAACAATATTTACATTCATGTAGGTTTTATGTAATAATTTTTAAAAAATTTAAAAAACTAATAGAACTTTCATTATGGTACTCTCTCAAGTTACATTAAAATTTTAATTTCTATCAACTTTTCAAAAATTGTCAAAATTACTATATAAAATCTACATGAAAAATTTTAATCTTGCAATATATTTACTTTAATATCAATATTATAATATTTTTGGTTTTAACTTAAAAAATTTGAATTATACAACATAAAATCTACTTCAAAAGTATATATATATAATACAAAATTTATTTTTATATTTTTATATGATTTATTTTCATTATTACTCCCTCCGTTAATCTAAACTTTTCGTTTTAGAATTTATTATAAAAATTAAGGAAATAATTTGATTTTACTCAAATACCCTCAATTTTGTTAAGATCTTTTACCTTAATTTGTAGATTAATGTAAATATTTTTAACTAATAGGGGTATTATTGGAAAAAAATGGGTTAAAATAAGTCAAATGACAACTTTATTAAACAAGAAAACCAGGCTAGAATGACAAGTTTAGCTTAACGGATGGAGTATTAAATTAAAATTTTGTTTTAATTTAATTAAATACAAAAATATATTTTTTCATTAGAAAACATACTAATTTAGCAATAAACTAACTAAATTTTAGAAGTAAAGGCACCAGTTGGACTTTTGCAAAAGTTCAGGGGTACCACTTGGAATAAGTTTTTTTCAGGGCACCACTCGAAAAAATCAAAAACTTGAGGGTACCAACCGGAATTTTCCAAAAAAAATTACTAAACAAAAACTTAGGGAAATTTCGGTTGGTACCCTCGAGTTTTTGGCTTTTCCGAGTGGTGCCCCTAAACTTTTGCAAAAGTCCGGCTAGTGCCCTTACTTGTAAATTTTCGTTAGTTTATAACAAAATTAGTATGTTTTCTTATGAAAAAAATATATTTTTGTATTTAGTTAGATTAAAACAAAATTTTAGTTCAATAACATTTAAGAAAATCATATCAAATATGAAATTAAAAAAATTATAAATATATTTATCAAGTAGATTGTATGTTGTATAAACTAAAATTTTAAGTTTAATTTTTTTACAATATTTGCATTAAAATAAATATATTATATAATTAAAAAAATTCATGTAGGTTTTATGTAAAAATTTTGAATTTTTATAAAAAAACTAATAGAACTTCTATTATGGTGCTCTCAAGTTACATTAAAATTTTAATTTCTATCAATTTTTCAAAAAGAATTAAAAATTACTATATAAAATCTACATGGCAAATGTTAATTTTGAAATATATTAATTTTAATATAAATATTATAATATTTTTGTTTTTAACTTAAAAACTTTGAATTATACAACATAAAATCTAGTTGACAAATATATATATATATACATAATAAAATTTATTTTAATATTTTTATATGATTTATTTTCATTGTTATTAAATTCAAATTGTATTTAATTTAATTAAATACAAAAATATTTTTTCATTAGAAAACATACTAATTTAGCTATAAACTAACAAAAATTTACAAGTAAGGGCACTAGCCGGACTTTTGCAAAAGTTCAGGGGTACGACTCGAAATAAGTTTTTTTCCAGGACACCACTCGAAAAAACCAAAAACTCGAGGGTACTAACTTTCTTAATATTCATTTGTTCCTTTTTGTTTACATATACATCATTTAATCCACCAATTTTGTAGGTCAATTCACATGTTTAGTTGTTTACCCCACTGAAATGAATTCTCATCACAAATTATGTTTCAAGAATGACAAAAAAAAAACTCATAAAAACTCAGAACAATTACATGCAATAATTATATCTTTGGGATAATTGTGGAAAATAGCCTGAATTTTCGAAGTTATGTAAAACAAACAACTCTACTATGGGTTGAGTTGTGATTATTAAACTATACATCCTTAAATGTTACTAGAATTTGTATTGTTCACGGTCATGTGACAATATCATTTATGGCATGGTTAGATTAATTATGTGCAACATCAATGTATGTATACAATATTAATTGATCGTTAGTAGAGGTGTCAAACGGGTCGGTCCGGTCAGGTTCGGGTTCGGTTATTTCGTGTTCGGGTTGAGTCGGGTTCGGGTCATAACGGGTCACCGGTCAACTCGGATCGGGTCATTGCGGGTTGTCGGACGGGTAGGGCCAACCTAACAGGTTAAGAAAATCGATTTTTTTACAATTATTATAATATTTTTTATTTAAAAAATGATATTTAATAATAATCTATTATTTTTATATATTTTAATAATAAAATATTTATAATTTTCAAAATATATTATATATATTCTTAAAATATAACAAATTGGGTCAACCCAATGGGTTTCGGGTCTATCGAGTTCGATTTATTTTGGATTCCGGGTTCAAATTTTCGGATCTTGACCCTAAATTTTCCGGGCGGTTCGAGTCGGGTCAGCTTTTGACAGCTATAATCGTTAGTGACAAAAAAAAATATCATATTCTATGAATTTATGCTAGTGACCGCAACTCAGCTCATCCCATATGTAGTTTGGATTATTAGCCTCAATTCTAAAAGTTCATGTTATTATTCGCAACTATATTAAAAATGGGTTATTTTTTGCAAATTTCTCTCAAAATTATGTACGACGTACCTAATTTTGTTAATTATAATCTGTAATCCACATACAATGTCCTTTTTGTAACTTGTTGCTTAACAAACAATTAATCTTAAGAAGCCAAATATAACCAAATGCAGCAAAAGTATCTCTAACTTGTTATCACCGAAACTTACCAATTTATATACGACTTTATATACTATCTCCGTTTTACATTTTAGTGGCTTTTAACCTTCAAATAGATTTTCAAAATATAAGTCCAATTTTAATTAATTAATACTAAAATTTGTCAAAAATAACATTTAATTAATGTATTTCTAGTTTCAATGTACTTATAACTACTAAAAAAATTCACCCATTTGATAATATTATATGATTTAATCTCATATTAATTTTGTTTACAAAAAACAAAATCTCATCAATTCTACTTTAATGTTTAAATATATGTGCAAAGTTCTAAAAATCCCTAAACCGCGAAACGGAGTTAGTATCTATAACTATATATTAAAGCTATCCCTTTTCGAGCCACCAGAACGATTCTGGCCCCACCTTATATTTACAAAATTAATTTTTATTTCTAAGATTTTAACTTTACCCTATTATATTCTTCTTTAACTATTTAAATCTATCTTTAACATCAAACAAACATCTATTCAGTATAACAATATCTTTTGAAAACTTCCTTATACAAATATTTAAAATTAAAGATAACAAATTTAAAATATTTTTAAATAAGTATAAATATCTTTTACCTTTTAGCATAATGTCTTTTCATGAAATTATTTATAGATATATTTTTTTTCTTTTATAATAAAAAAATTAATGATAAATACTTATAATGTTTAAAAATTAAAAAAATAGATATTATCTATAACTATATATTAAAGTTGTACCTTTTCGAGTCACTAGAACGATTCTACCCCCACCTTATATTTAAAAAATCAATTTTTATTTCTATTATTATAACTTCTTTCTATTAAATTCTTTTTAACTATTTAAATTTATCTCTAACATCAAAAAAATTTCTATTTAGTATAACAATATTTTTTGAAAGCTTCCTTATACAAGTATTTAAAATTAAAAATAAAATATTTAAATATTTAAAAATAAATATAAATATTTTATCATATATCTTTTGACGAATTTATTTATAGAAATATAGTGATTTTATTTTATAAAAAAAATTAATGAATATATGGTTAAAATTTTTTAAATTAATAAAAATGGATAATAAAATATTTAATAGATATTGAAATATTTGATAAACTCTAAATTTACGTACATAAAAAATAAAATAGGAAGAATATAAAATAAATTACTCATATTAAGATTTATGAGTTTGGTTCAAATGAAACCAACCCTTAACATGAAACGGAAGGAGAATTTTGGGTCGTCGGATCACATGATCCAAGGGCTAAGATTACTTCTGTGATTTTGAAAAAAAATAAAACAAATCAGGAAGGTGGCAATTTTGTAAATACGCCCAACTCCTATACCCTTAACCTAAAATATCAAAAATAAGGAGTTTGGATCGACTCCAAACGCTCAAACGATCGAAACGCTCAATCTACTTCAAACGAAATCGAAACGCTCAATTTTGTAAGCCCAATCTACTCCAAACGCTCAAAGTCTCCAAACGATCGAAGGACGATCGAGTCTGGTTCAATTTGGACGCTCGAAGTACGCTCAAAGTCTCCAAACGATCGAAGGACGATCACGATCCCAATTTGTGGGTTCATGTTCTGGTTCAAATTGGCGGGTCGTATGTCTGAATCGCTATATCTGTGTGTGAAATTGTTGGATTTGTATGCGTGTCTTTCATTTTGATTTCTGCTTAATTGTTTAGGGTCTGTGTTTCTCGCTTAGATTAGTTAGAATTGTGTAGCTTGAAATTTTGACTAGTCTAGGGTTTGTGCTAATTTCAGTGTTGTTGGAAATTTCAATCTTGGAGTTCTTCAGTTTATCTATCTGAGAAAATATGGGATGTTTGCCTGTGAAAAACAAAAAGAGAGTACATGGCATGAAAGTGCATTAAAAACATGTAAAAGTGCATTAAAAACAGCTAAAAGTGCACCAAAAACTAATAATAGTGCATAAGAAATCTGAGCAAGTATAATGTCAAAAAGTGCATTAAAAACAAGTAAAAGTGCATTAAAAACATGTAAAAGTGCACCCGAAACTAATAATAGCGCATAAGAAAAAAGTGCAAGTATAATGTGAAAAAGTGCATTAAAAACATGTAAAAGTGCATTAAAAACAACTAAAAGTGCACCAGAAACTAATAATAGCGCATAAGAAATCTGAGCAAGTATAATGTCAAAAAGTGCATTAAAAACATGTCAAAGTGCATTAAAAACATGTAAAAGTGCATTAAAAACATGTAAAAGTGCACCCGAAAGTATTAATAGCGCATAAGAAAAAAGTGCAAGTATAATGTGAAAAAGTGCATTAAAAACATGTAAAAGTGCACCAGAAATTAATAATAGCGCATAAGAAATCTGAGCAAGTATAATGTCAAAAAGTGCATTAAAAACATGTAAAAGTGCATTAAAAACATGTAAAAGTGCACCAGAAATTAATAATAGCGCATAAGAAAGAAGTGCAAGTATTATGTCAAAAAGTGCATTAAAAACATGTAAAAGTGCATTAATTTAAGAAAAGCTTATTAGCTCAAATGGAAGAGCAATGTGCTTATGCACAGAGATGTGGGTTCGAATCCCACATAAACTAATTTGATCATGATCTTCTTTGAAAAATAGTGGTTTATTAGTTATTTGACACACGATAAAATATAACTTCTTTTAGTACCTAGGTAGTTAGGTTAGGAATAAATGTGTTAAGAATTAATTTTTGTAAGATATCATATTAGCCCATGTAGGAATCGAACCTACATCTTTGTGCACAAAGCACACCGCTCTACCATTTGAGCTAATAGGCTACTTATACTAAAACAAAAATTTGACCTTCATATGGTTTCAACTCGGATGGACATGTGGGCAAATAGTATGTCGTTCCCCCTTGAGATAGCTCAATGAAATATTCACCACTGTTTTTAGGTGATTCCTCATTCAGAATAGTAGTTGAAGAAGAGTTTGATGTCCCCACTACAACAACATAAAATGAAAATATAAAGGTGTTAGTTGAAAATCAGTAAAAGTGCATTGAAAGTATAATAAAGTGCATTGTATACTAGGAAAAGTGCATTACCTAAACTACTAACTAAATCAGTAAAAAGTAAAAGATATACAAAGTGCTATTAAGTAGAAAAAGTGCACTCTTAAGTGTAAAAAAGTGCATTATTAACTATGAAAATTGCAATAAAAATATGTTCTCTATAAGGTCAAATATATGTTCTCTAAACAAAAATGAAAAGTGCATTGTTAAGTATAAAAAGTGCACTAGTAAGGCTAAAAAGTGCATTGTCATATACTAGTTATACTCCTTTATGAAAAGTGCAAGTAAGTATGAAAAGTGCACTAGTAAGTATGAAAAGTGCATTATTAAGTCCTAAAAGTGCATTATCAACGAGAAGTGCAAAGTGCGTTATCTAAGTATGAAAAGTGCACTAGTAAGTCCTAAAAGTGCATTCTTAAGTCCGAAAAGTGCAGCATTAAGTCCGAAAAGTGCAACGTCGAATTTTGCAAGATTGACCTAGTTTACAGGAAAATTTACACAGTTCAATCGATTCACACAATTCAATCGATTCACACAGTTCAAGATTGGCCTAGTATTAAGTTCGATTCACACAGTTCAATCGAAATCCAACTAGATTCACACAATTCGATTGACCAATTCAATCGATTCCGAAAATCACACTGTTCGATCTCGTTCAACGAGTTCGATTGACCAGTTCAATCGATTCCGAAAAAATCACACAGTTCGATCTCGTTCAATGGATTTGTGAATCCCTCTTACCACTTTCTGCCATGGTTGGAACGAGACTCGCAGATTCAAACTCGTTGGATTTCGGATTCGGCGATGGCGATCTCCTTCCGTGCGATCTCCTTCCGTTTCAATCGAAGGGCACAATCTTCGATTTGCTTTTGAACGAACCCTAGACAAAACAAAAAAGAGAAAAAGGATTATTAATTAGAGAGGGAAAAGACATAATTGCCTCCACATTTAATAAAAGGGGAAAGAAAATCAGCCCTTGGATCTCCTTGATCCAAGAGTCCAAAATTCTCCTTCCGTTTCATGTTATGGGGATGTTTTATGGGAACCAAACTCTAAAATTTATATTATATTTTTATCTATTTATTAATATCCTATTTATAAATTTTATAAAATATCGAATCGTAGCCGTACATGGTACGACGGGTAAAACTAGTATGGTTTCAATTATTTTTCCTGATAAAATTGAAAAAACAACGACATGAAGATACATCGTGATCTTTGATTGCAATATTTAATGACATTGTTGATATGCTGACCCAAATAATTAACCAGCGACCTCACCGACATTTTTTCAATATCACGAGGACCATAATAAGTCAATAAGGTCGATTCATGTTCAATATCGGGAGTAGTCATTGAAATCAGTTTTTATGATCATCACGTCATCGACTCATCGTAACTTTAAGTGATCTATAAATTTGCATTGCAAATTAGTAGTATGCAATTAAAACGAGTTTGAATTTCTGATCATCTTACTTTTATACACTACAATCTATATATAAATCCCCCTCATCAACCCACACGAATTAAATCTTCTGACAAAAACAGACTTAATTATGTAAGATCTATCAGATGATTCAGATTAGAGTTTACAACGAAGGTTAAATACTACATATATTTTCATATCTGGAAGTTTTTTTTTTGTTGTTCACTAGTTCATCAGGTGCACACCTGATTTTAACGCATAAGTTTCTTAAAGGAAATTTTTTACATCGGAAATTCCACATGATAACCCTAAAGTATGACATTATTCATAAGGTGTACCAAAGTTTGACATAATTTATGCGGTAACCTTGAGGTATAGCCAAAATTTACAAAATAACCTTGTGGTTCAAAACTAAATTTGTGACATAACCAAAAAGTTAAAATGAACATTAATTAATAATTTTAACTTTCTTTAATAAAACTAAAAAATTAAAAAAATTTAAGAACAATAAAAGATTTTTAAAAATGTAAAAAAAATTTAAAAAATTATAAACATTTAAAAAGTTTAAAAAAAATTTAAAAAATAAAAAATTTAAAATTTAAAAATTTAAAATTTAAAAAAAAAATTAAAAAATTATTTTTTTTATAAATTCAAAAAATTTAAAAAAATGTATTTTTTTGATAAATTCAAAAAAAATAAAATTTTAAAATTTTAAAAAAAATTAAAATTTTGAAAAAAAAACGAAAAAACAAAGAACCAAAATATAAACTAAAAAAAGATAAAAAAAAAATTAAAAAACGCAAAAAAATATTCATGCAAAAAAAAAATTTGGATCAAAATGTATATTATTTACACATTTGGATTATTTTTATTTAAAAATATTCATGCAAAAAAAAATTATTTACGAAAAAAAAATGACTACAATTAATAAAAAGTTAAAGTTTGAATTATTTATATTTTGAAGATTTTCTTTTTTAAAATTAAATTACTTGATCCTCATTTATTAAATAATAAAGAATTAAATTATTTTTTTTGGTATTAAAAAGAATTAAATATCCGCCATATTCCACGGTTTTTAAACCAAATATAATATAATATTTATTTCTATAAATAATTTTCTCAAAATAAAGAGGATTTTAATATATCATAATAACCTCTATCTTCTCTTTTAAAAGAGAATTTTCAAGTAAATTAAATTCAAGAAAATTCTAATAAAATGTTGTAAGAATTTTGAATAAATAAAGAGACATCAAACAAAAATAATACCCTAGAAGGCTTGATTTTATTTAAATAAAAAGGAGGCTTGATTTTATTTAAATAAAAAGGTATCACATCAAGGCATAAAAATCCCTTTAAAAATCTAACAAAAAGAATGCAAGAGCCGGAACTTGAACCCAAAACCTCTTGCAACACACTCACACACCCAACCCCATAAATCCGCTAGACCATTTGTAATTGCTTACACCTTTACCCACCCTTTTTATAATAAACCTTCTTCTTCTTCTTCTTCTTCTTCAAAAAGTAGTCAGACTTTGTCTGATGCAACTGACGTAGAATGAAAAAGGGCCATTACATGCTCTTCTTCCCTCCATACTCTATAACTCTAGCTCCATGACATCACCAAGCTTACATCACCCTTCAACAACCCTCCCCAATCACCATTCACCCTTCCCTTCTCCATTGGCCAAAATCCATTGACATGGATCACAAGCTCCATGGATTTTTCCTATTTAAAGGGGCTGAATTCTCCACTTAGAACTCACACTTCTCATCCCTTCTTCTTCCCATTACAGATTTGCTCTCAAATTCCCTCAAAAATCAGCCATTCAAGCTTGAATTCTCCCTCAAAATCCCACCAAAGAACCCCCTCTTTTCTCCCTTTGGACCGCCGGCCACCGCCCCTGACCACCGGCGCCTCCACCGACGGCCGCCGCCCCCTCCTGTGCACTGCCCCTGCCCGTCGGAGCTCCTGCCGCCGTCGCCCATCACCGCCGGCCTCCCTGCCCTCTCTTCCTCTGTGTTCTGTAACACAGGCAAAAATAACAGTATAATTCTACAACCCTATTTTTATTTTATTTGATTTTATTTAAGTTATTAAAGCATGCTAGTAATATTAAGAAGACTAAATAAAATTGTTTTGCTAGGTTTTAAGACTTATAAAAATATTATGCAAATTGTTAGTTCGAAGAAAAGAATAAATCCATTAAATAAACTATGGTAAATTATTATATTATGATATGATTAGTAAAGACATGATTATTTAAATAAATTCTAAGAAGGCCTTATAAAAGTATTTTCATGAAATTAGTAGCATATGAAGTTATCTCAATATTAAATATGACCCTTATAAAAAAAATATAATCTTTTCCAAATAGAATAGTAATAATCTCTAGAAGTAGAGAATATCAAAATTTTATGAAATTAAGTAGATTAATGTTGGTTATATTAATAAATTAATATAATATTAATTTCATCTAATTCTAAGTGTAGAGAATATCTAAAGGCATAAACCTTATTGTAAGAACAAGGGGTATGACAATAAGATAATTACTAGATAAATTATAACATTATATTGCTAAGTATATATAAATATCTCACCTAGAAAGATATTGTAAAATATAGAAAAAAATATTATTTTGTGACTTAGAAGATCATAAAAGTATATTATAAGGAGAGAATTAGATATTTTATATCATGATCATATAACTATAGATAAATTATGGGAAGAAACTTGGAAATAAAATAAATAAAAATATTTATTTTATATCATGATAGTTTTAGAAAGCTTACCTTATCAAGTAAATAGAAGTTTCTAATTATGGAAAGTTACTAAGAAATAATCTAGTATTATCCTATCTCTATTTTAATGTGATCCCTATAGTTAAATAAGAGTTATTAAGAAAGCATCATTGATAATATATTCCTTGTAGAAGAAATGACTTTAAATAACATTTTGAACATGGTTGAGATTAAGGAAATTATTTTGAATAATCAATGATTTTTGTTTTAAAGGAATAAAAGGATATTATGAAATTAAAATAATAATAAAGGAATATTATTATTTTAATTTAGCCATCTAAATTATTATCATAATAATTTAGAATTCCATTTCTATACTAAGTACATGTGAGAAGTCCGAACCTTGAAAGAATTCGTATTTAAAAGACCATTCATGAATTCCGTGTCGATAGGTCCGGATTCTCATTCGAAGTTGCCAACCACACCTCCGTCTTATCGTTAAATCTGTTATCGTCAGAAATAAGGCAAGTGGATCTTCCCCTTGTGACCTTTATAAATTCGTTTCCGTGAACTTCTCGATGTTGGGAACAACTTGTGTGCTAAGTAATGAATGAACTTAGGAAATATCGATTGTTAGATGTAACGACCTTTGTTAGTATAGTTCGTTATTATTATCTCTTAGGACTATTTATGCTAGTGTGATTATGGTTTTGGTTGTTTATGGACTCGTTCAGAGATCCACGTCGAACAAACTAGTAAGGGGCGCGGAATAACCGACGCCTCTATATAACCCTACTAAGTCGTAAGTGCCTACGTGTTTGAAGTACGACTTTCGGTATCATGATCTCATCCGCTCCGATTGCAAGGAGGGATGTGCGCACTCTAGCTAAGTGCCGGGAAACTGGGTTTCCCTTGGTGGATCGGGCCATCCGAACTCCCATCCCTTTAAAAATCATTAAATCAAATACGTTACATAAGTGCCCAATGCACATTTAAGACATTAAAACCGGACCGATCTCAAATGATCGATCTGGCACTCGGTCCGCTCAGGGCGCGAGAGGTTTATAACTTATATGAATTAATAACGTTCCCAACATATCTTCTATTCTTGATGCTAAAAGAAGCCTACAATCTAGTAGTTCTTCTCTAAATTAACGAGCTATCACCGCTTAAGATACGCTCTCCCTCGTACCGTTAAACCCCACATAAACCCTATCTTAAAAACACAACCTGTTGTTATCTTCTTCGTTATTACTCAAATTACCAAATTACCCTTGGGAAGTTCCGTTCCCGCTTGCTTAGTCTCTTAGACTAATTCTTCTTTTCCGCATGTTTGCCTGGCATATTCTCGCCCCTCGCGAATTATGTCAGAACCTAGGATTAATCACAAGGCGTAAGGTGAAGGGCAAAGGAAGGGCAAGAAGTTCCAAGATGTATTTGAATCTCCTTTTGGTTTATTTTCAATTATGTTTCAAAGACGGTATCTTTTATGAATTGTAATTTCAGAACAAGCTTTTGGTAATGTGATTTGGGTTGTAAGAACAAAGTCTCCTTCGGGAGCATCTTCTATTTATATAAGCATGTTTAATTCCGCATTTTATCATTCTATATCATTCTAAAAGCCTCGGGTGACTTTGGATGGTAAAATCCGAGGTCACTGGCGGTAATACCCAATGTTGTAAAATAGGGGTGTTACACTTTGATAAATGAGAAAAATGTTTTTTTAATAACTTTTTAGTTGATTAATTTATAAATAAAAATATAGTAGCAAATGTTAGAAGAATTTAAATAAAATAATTAGTTGATATTAAAGTAGTGAATAAGATTATATTTTAAGATTGTTAAAAAATCAATGTTTTATGAACAAAATGGATGATTAATGTTAATTTTAACCTTTTTGTTCATTTGATGAATTTCGTACAAATCTAAAGGTTATTATGCAAATTTTATATGAACCTTAGGGTTACCGTGTGAATTATGTCAAACTTTGATACACATCATGAATAACGTCAAACCTCGAGGTTACCACGCGAAATTTCCGTTTTTACATCTATTAGAGTTGAATCTCATATCTCATTAATGTAAAGTATGTCGCTTATCACTTGAACCTTCTTCCTTTGGTCATTTTAATATGTAAATAGCAATACTACAGTAATACATGCACGTTAAGCTTTTAAATCTTTGGACATGTATACATGTACCAACGCCCTTTTAATTAAATTAAATACAAGAAAATATTTTTTTGGTCGAATAAGAAAATATTTCTTATGAATGGATTCTTGGTTTTCTGTTATATATATAAAAAGACAAATTAATAAGTTAAAATGAGCAGTTGTGATAATAAAGAAAGAAAGTGTTTTTCTTTTCTCAATTAGACAGGATAATCATGTATTCATGTTCAATTATTCATTTGAAAGTTTCTCATAATAAACTCATTTTTATCAAAACGATAAGTTGGGTAGTCCATTTTTTTCCCCTTCGGAAATAGACGAGCCATTTCTAGAAGAAGAGATTAGTACTTAAGTAACACCCTAATCAATTACAACCCCGTTAATGACTCACACTCATTAGAAAAAGCAAAATCAATCATTATCATCCCATTGTTGTAATGCCCTAATCAATTATAATCATTGACGTCCTCCCTTTTCCTTTCTCTTAATTGTTTTATGAAGGGATCCTTTCTCATAGTTAATTATACACTTAATCACTGATAGTTTATACGTGTAATTATTTGTTTTTTTGTTTTTTTTTGTTTTTTTTCGTATGTTCGTGTAATTATTAATTCATTCTCCCTAGCCAAGAGAATTTAGATCCAAGGAAAACCAACAAAAAAAAATCTTAAACCTAAAATATGGTGGGCAATGGCTTCCTGGCCTTTCGATTGCCAGATGATTCTCCGATCACCATTACTATACCCGGGCCCCACCACATACAAACATAATGATGTGATGACAACAAACAAAGCCCCATTTTGCTCAAAAATATTGTGTACTACTCCAATATAACATTAGAGCACCCCCATCGGGGGCTCAGCCTAGGTCCCTCAACCAAAAAAAAAAGGGAAAATTAAAATAAAGGGGGGAATGCATGAGGGACGTCGATTTTGAGAGCCCTTGAGGGACGCACACGTGGCACACAGGGATTGGTTTAAATTCTACCCGTTGGATGCGCGCCACGTGTTATAATCTGAACGAATAAGATTTAATAATAAAAACTAAATATTAAAACATAAATCTTGATTTATTTACCTAATTTTTTGTGTTTTTAAATTATTCTTTTTTTTAAATGCATAAAATTAAATTCTCTATCTATAGAAATCCATTTTGTATAAGTTTTGCATAAAAATTATATATATAAATAAAACATGAATATAGTAAGTGTAATAATTTATATTTTTTGGTAGAAAAAATAATGATTCATATTGAAATCATATCTCCTCAATATATACACATATTTTTGAAATCCTTTTCAATAAAAAAACTAATATTTTTTTTCTATATATAGGGTCATTTTCCTATCTCCTACCCACACAAAAATATATTCACATTTTCCTATCTCAATAAAAAACTATAATTTTTGAAATCATATTTATGTTTTATTAGAAAATTTAGTTATAAATGATTATAATATATTATATAGATATTATTTAGGATGTAAAATACTATTATAATATTATTTGAGAGTATATATTTAATTTAACATAAAACATTAAAAATTAAAAAAAAAACTTGAGAGACCCATTGGGTCTCTACTAATGGAAGTACCAAAACCCACTAAGTCCCTCTAAATAAAATAACTATAAAAATAACATTATTTTAATGGTGAGAGACCCTTTGGGTCTCTCACCAATGGAGATGCCCTTAGTAACACACTAACACTTGGCACGAATATGCAAATTAAAAAAATGTTATAGTACATACTTTGGGGGGTGGATTGTTGAGGTTAGCTAGTGCAGAAAAATTCGCCTTTAATATATTGGTTGATTACTCCCTTTTTCATCTTTCGTTCCAACTGCTTCTTTAACCTAGATCTTGCAAAACAATGGACAAAGGGGGCGGGGACCCCTAAGAGTTTTAAAAACCTCCATCATAGAGAGTGAAAATCTTGTTTTACCAAACACTTATTTAAGTAAGTTTTAAATAGTGAAAATCTTTAAAAACCTCCACAAACTTATGTCGAACAGAAAAGCCCTAATGTTAGAAAGAAAATAATAATTTTGTATTTAGATTTTTTAAATTATGTTTTAAAAGGATTCATACTTTTTTAAATAGGATTTTAGTTTTTACATTGCGATTCTTTATTCTGCCAAAAACCGAACTAGCTGAATTATTATAATCCCCCATGGGAAAAATCTTCCGAGTTAAAAGAACAGTGATTGGGGAACAGTGCATAATTAAATTGTTTGTGAAACGCTCTCTTTTTCTCCGATGTCTTTACCGACCGAATTCCGAATAATAACTTCGGTGACGGAGATCAGGACATGCAACTTGAGGCTCCTAATCCCATTCGCCCCCCCCCCCCCCCGACGATCCGCCGGATAAGAGGGTTTCTTGGAAGGAGGTGGTCTCCTCTGGGAGCGCTTATCATCAGAAGACTACCATTGATGCTGAATTTCTCAAAGGGAAGATTTCCATATCGTTTCCGGACGGGAAAGACGGGGACCCTGCGGTCTCCATAGCTGAAGATGTGATGGGTGCCCTTGCTTCGGTATGGGAATTGTCGGTGGTTGTCAAACTCTTGGGACACCCGGTTGCTTTTCCGATCATGGAACGTAAAATCCGTGAAATGTGGAAGACTAGCTACCGACTCCACATCCTAGACCTCGCTCATGGATGTTTTCTGGTCCGATTTGAGAAGGAAGAAGACTATCTCATGTCCCTTACATCTGGCCCTTGGATGGTGTTGGGAGGTGTTTGACGGTCCGGAAATGGGCCCCTAATCTCCGTACTTCGGAACTGATCAAAACAACCCCTACTTGGATTCGCATCTTCGATTTACCGGTGACACTATATGAAGAACAAGTGCTATTGAAAGTTGTTGCTGCCATTGGGAACCCTATTCGGGTGGACTCTCGGACCTTATACACCAACAGAGGTAAATTCGCTCGGATTTGTGTGGAGATCAATCTAGAAAAACCTCTCAAAGGCACAATCGTTATTAATGGCGATCGCTTTTTGGTGGAATACGAAGGCCTCCCCACTATATGCTACGGGTGCGGCCGATTTGGTCATTTGAAAACCAACTGCCCTTTCCGTCCTAATCATATGACTACGTCCAATCAAGAAGTTCCAAGTGCGAAGGCCATTGTACACCAATCCAACGAAGCTTCATCGTCTAATGTTGCCTCTGACAAGCCGGGCGATCAAGTTCCGGCAACGGCGCACGAAGCGGCTAGGACGGGGAAAGGTTGCTACGGTGAATGGATGGTCCCCTTTCGGAAGGTTCGTCCCCAAAAAGGCAACCAAAAATCTTCCATAGAATCAAAGGAGCAGTCTAAGGAGAATCCTAAGGAGCAATTTGGAAAGAATACCACTAAGGAAGGATCTGCTAATTCAGAAAAGGGAAAAGGGATCCTTTCCCCACCGACATCAAAATTGTTTCCAGAAATCAATAGATTTGAAGCTCTATCCGTCCAGTCTGTTGAAAATCGGGATCACGAGGGAGAGAAATCAGGAGGAAATCTGGAATATAATCGTGGAAAATTTAACTACAAAAGGAGAGAGAGGAAGAACGGTAATGTGGTTAAGATTGCAGCAAAGAATATGGAAGTTAATCAGGAAAGAGCTCTAAAGGAAAACGCGAGTGGGGCCCAGGACAACGATCATGAAGGTGGTATGGCCCAAGGAAGCGTAATGGCTACATCTGTAAGAAAAAATCTTGAGGTTAAATCTCATGATTCTGGTAGTAATGGGCTGAAATTTGCAGAGGCCCAAACGATCAACACACAGGAATATAACAGTAACAAGTCCATGGTGGTGTTCCGAGCGGAGGATGGTAATGGGCCGGAGCTGCAAAAGGCCCATACTAATAAAAAATATGATAGAGCTTCAAGAAGAAAATTGCCAGAGCCATCAAACTTGATTAGAAGCCCGAATTTCCTTCAACATCTGAATGGGGCTGTTCTAGGAGCTAATTCTAAGAGAAGACGTCAGACAGAAGACGTGTTAGAAGCTTTCGACTTGAACATGGTTGTTGTTGATGCGCGGGCACCAGGTTTGGTGGCGATCGAAGTTAACAAGCCTGAGACAGCGATGAATGTGAACCCTCTCTTTCTATTGGAACAAACACAACAGTTTTCTTCCAATTCTGAAGAGCAGGATGATGTAGCGATGATGGAACAGGGAGTCGGCCATTCGGGTCGTGATTGCTAACGCTTTCCTTTTTCCCTTCGTTTCTTGTTTCATTATGAATTTTCTAATGTGGAATTGTTTTGGTGCAGGGAAACCCGGGTTCCGTCGTGCCATCCGCTATATGTGCAAAATCTATAAGTATGACGTGGTAGCTTTATTTGAGACTCGTGTTTCGGGAGATAGAGCCCAGACTATATGCGATAGACTGATTCGCTCGTCGTTCTCGCATTGCACCCGAGTTGAAGTCGTGGGTTTTAAGGGTGGAGTTTGGTTATTTTGGAAGGAGGACATAATCAGTATTGTCTCTATTTTGAAGCATAAAAACTACATCCATGCTACTATCAGTGATAAAGGCACGGTCTTCAACTTTTTTGTTGTCTATGGTCCTCCTTCTCCGGGTAGGAGGGAAGTTTTTTGGAAGGAATTGGAACACAGTGTGAAAAGAGTGAAAGGCCCGGTCATTATTGGTGGGGACTTTAATTGCATTTTGTCCCTTAATGATAGAAAGGGGGGCTCAGGGGGTTTACACTCGGACTCGGCTACGTTCAATAGTTGGAAGAATAACCTTGGCCTTATTGATATGGATTTCTTGGGTCAAAAGTTTACTTGGAGTCGTAAACTCTCTAGCACGACAACAGTTCATAAAAGGTTAGACCGTGTTTTTACGAACATGGAAGGCCGTTTGTTGTGGACTGAAGCTAGGGTTCGACACTTGCCGAAGCTTTCCTCCGATCACTGCCCTCTTCTTCTCTTGTTTGAGCCTAAGTTGCGCTTAAATCGGAAAAGAAGGCCGTTTAGATTCGAAGCGGCTTGGTTTTCCCATCCTAAGTTCTTTGATAAGGTGTGTGGCAGTTGGAAACCTGATCTTGATACGCCTGAGGCGTTGGGTGTGCTCCGACAAGATCTCATCAAGTGGAATAAGCAAGTGTTCGGATCAATTCATAAGAGGAAACATCCTGAATAAGACTCCTGCTGAAGAACGCCGACATGTTAATGTTGCTTGTGGAGGAAACATCCTGAATAAGACTCCCGCTGAAGCTTTTGAGCTTTTCCATGAATTATCTGAAGGCTCCCGTCAATTCAGCAAAAGAGCTACAATGAGGGTTGCCCATTCTATCGATGCTAAAACTTTACATGAGGAGGTAAATGAGTTGAAGACAATGTTCAGGCAATTATGTTAGGAGGACAACAACAAGTCAAACCTTGCGGTTTATGCTTCGACGTTACTCACAAGAAAGATGATTGTCCTACTCTTCGTACTCAAGAAGAAGAAGTCAATGTGCTTGGAGGCTATGGGCCAAAAAGGCCAGTATATGATCCTTATTCGACCACATACAATTCGGGCTGGAAGGATCATCAAAATTTGAGGTATGGAAATCAGAATCACCAATATGCACCTCCACATGGTCCTCCAAGTTTTAGACCTCACCTTCAACCTCAGCCTCAAGCACCGAATCAAGGCCCGTCCTTATCCACAGATGAAATGATCCGCACACTTGCCCAAAGTATGACTACTATGCATCAATCCATGGGGCAATTTCAACAAGAGACCAAGTCAAGCATCACCAACTTGGATAATCAAATGAGCCAACTTGCAAAGGCAATGAGCAAACTTGAAGCTAAAGATTCCAACAGATTACCTTCTCAAACGGAACTCAATCCTAAATAGAATGTGAATGCAATCTCGCTCCGTAGTGGTAAAGTGCTGGAAAACAAAGCCAAAAAGCAACCAACTTTGCATGAGGAAGAACACGAGGAGGACGAAATTTCGGAGTTGGGACAGGAGAACGACCGCGGTCAAAACGGCCAAGACGCCCCCGCGCCCTCGAGCCCTAAGCCGCGCCAAGACGGGCTAATTCTCTACAACCGCAGCGCGAGCAAAACTTGCAAGAGCGCGACCGCGCCCCCAGCGGTCCAAACCGTGCCTAAGACCCTATACGAGGACTCATCTATCCTTCGACCTCGGCTCTCAAACCTCTTCCACCATTTCCCGATGCATTAAAGGAAACCCGTAAGATCGTGAATGACAATGAGATCTTCGAGACGTTTAGCAATTGCAAGGTGAATATTCCACTCCTCAAACTTATCAAGAGCATTCCTCGCTATGCTAAATTCTTGAAGGAGCTATGCACGGTCAAGCGGAATCAAAAGCCTAAAGGGAAGCAAAAGATCAAGGTTAGCGAGCAAATATCAACGGTCTTCCAAAGACGAATGCCAAAGAAATGCGAAGACCCAGGTATGTTCACTATTCCTTGCATCATAGGTGAAACTAAGTTTGATAAGGCTATGCTAGACTTGGGTGTTTCTATAAATGTTTTGCCTTATTCATTTATAAATCTCTTGAGCTTGGTCCATTACGTGCAACAGATGTAATAATTCAATTGGCCGATGGATCCAATGTTTATCCAAAGGGGATTGTAGAAGATATGATTGTCATGGTTGATAAGTTGATCTTTCCTGCTGATTTCTATGTACTTGATATGGAACATGACAAGCATGCGGCTCCAATTCTCTTAGGTAGACCATTCTTAAAAACGGCCAATACAAAAATTGATGTGCGTAGTGACTCATTAACTATGGAGTTTGATGGGGAAAGGATTGAGTATAACATCTCTGATGCAATGAAATTTCCCTACGATAACAATTCTTTATGTTCTATTAATGTTTTAGATACACATGTCCCGGTTTTCTTTGATATTAATGATCATGATGGATTGAAATCTTCTCTTGAGAGTCCTGTAGTTAATGAAAATAAAGCGGATTCTATGCTATACGCTGACATGAAGGGAGTTGTAGCTAAGTTGAACGCTCATTATGAGCGACCACCCTTGCTACCGGGCTTTAAGCCCATGCTACTAACATTGCCAAGCAAGAAGCTTGTTTCTTTTGTTTTGCAGGGTCCTAATGTGGAGATCAAGCAATCACCGAGCCACTTTAAGCCCGCCTTTCTGGATGCTGGGTCCACTCATTCAATGCAAAGTGGGGATGGAAAGCGTTTGAAACCGTATTTTGAAGAATTTAGCAATGCTATTCTTGAAGAGATGGTTTTGGACGAGCCTAATACATGAGCGGTAATGCGTCAAGCTAATGACGTTAAACAAGCACTTCTTAGGAGGCAACCCAAGCTTTAAGTTTAAGTTTTTCTTTGTTTTCTAGAATAAGTTTTGTTTTCGGTTTGTTTTTGTTCGGTTTTTGTTTTGTTTTGTTTCGTTTTTGCTCTTAGTTTTAGGTAAAGTCGGAAAACAGGTACACGCGGTTCGAGGAAGCCAAGACGCCCTCGCGCTAATGGGCCCGGGCCCGCGCATAGCCAGTAGCAAGTCGATGAGGCTGAGCGCGGGATGATCCAGGTGGAGCACGACCGCGGTACGGGCGCCCAAGCCGCGCTTAGACGGACCAATTTTCTGCGGCCAAAGCACGGGTAAAACAGACCCAGAGCGCGACCGTGCTCCAGCCGAGCCAAACCGCGCTCCGACCTGTTACAGCGCATAATACCCTAAAAAATATTCGGCCTTCCTCTTTATTCTTTCTTCTTCACCGCGCCGACTCTCTTCTTCCTTCCCTCTCCTCCATTAAAGCCGAGCTTGCAAGCCTCCATTGAAGCCCAACCCATCAAATCAAGGCCGAATTTACACTCCTCAACATCAAACAAGTAAGATTCAACACTCTTTCTTCCAATTTCTAGCAAAAATTTGAAGTTTTCAACCTAAATCCTTCCAAGTTAGGTTTATATTCTTGAATATTAGCATGAGTATGAGTTAGTTTCATGGTTAGATTGAGCTAATTCCATAATTTCGAAATTAATCATATTTTATGCTAAAATATCTAGGTTAGTGGGGGAAGAAGGGTGTTTGAGTGCTATTATTGTGTATTATTGCTTGTTTGGTGGATTGCTCTTGCCGGGGCAATCGAATTGTGCTTGTTTTTGTGGTGTTTGAGTATTATGTAGGTGAATTAAGCCATGGGTCGTACTAAGGCTCAATCTACCGCTCCCCCGGGACCGAGTCGTCCACAAAGAGTGACCCGAGCAAATTCATCTAGGGCTCAAGCCGTTGTGCCATCTTCATCCCGTTCTCAAGCACCACCTCAACCTCCTTCAACGGGACAAAATATTACTCCGGAATCTCTAGGCATACAGTTTAGGGAGATGAAGCATTTAGACCGGTTCAATGAGTTGAAGAAGCGTGAAAGCCAACCTTCTGAGATATATTGATTGGAATTTGATGGAGGATTTGGGATTAGCTACTGAATTGAGGAAAATTGAGTTTAACAAGGGCTTGCTAGGATTGTTAAGAATTGTCGGTCTATACTAGCTTGGTTTTGGAGTTCATGAGCACTTTGGAGGCTCATATCTTGGAAGGACGGTTCATGAATTAGGGTAGATGCACTTTGCAATTGGGTGGAGTGCAGCGGTCTATGACCTTGACTGAGATCAACACGTTTTTCAAGTTTCCAAGATATCATCATAATGTTGAAAGGTGGGAGTCTAGGGCCACTTGGATGAACGATGCACAGTGGGCCCGACTTTCAGGAAGTAATGAGTACTTGGCATCAAGAACAAAAGCCTCTGGGATATCTCACCCGGTAATTCGGATACTTCAGCGGTTCTTTGCTCATTCTATCACCGCTAGAGGAGAGGGTGAGAACAATTGCCCTAAGAAGGATATCTTTTTGCTTCGGGGTATTTTGGAGGACCATCAGATTGATATTGGTGGAGCCATGATGCACAATATGGCTCGTATGGCTAAGAAGAATTCAGGAAGGATTACTATGGGTGGTGTGATAACTCGGCTTGCCCAATATTTTGAGATTGATTTGGATCAATGTGTGGGTAGGATAGATGCTCTCCCAGTGAACTTCCCATTCTTTAACAAGATGAAGATGTTGTATGTGAAGAATAACCGGTTTTACTGGGTGATCGGTAATAGTCCTTTTGCCATGAGGTTGCCTAATACTCAAAGGGTGAAATTGGAGTATGGATTGGCGAATGCTAGCTCTTGGCTTATTCATCAACAAGAGGGTGATGTTTCAGTTAAGGAAGTGGTTGGAGGGGCGAAGAGGAGGAAGCAATCAAGGAGGCAAGTTGAGGAAGCTAGCACTTCCATGGATGTGGATGATGAGGAAGAGGAGGATGAGGAGTACGCAGCTGAGGCAGATTTAGAGGTCGTGAGGGATGATGTTGATGATGATGAGGGAGATGATGAAGAGGGTGTTAATGAAGACACAGAAGAGGCACCGATTCATGAGCATGACTTTGATCAACAAGGGCAAGGAAGCAACATGTCGACAACCCAGTATAACCATTTGGTAGAGTTGATGGGTGGCCTTTCCACTCAAGTGAGTGGTTTGTCTACTCGTATGGATGGATTGGCGGCTGATTTCAACCATTTCAGGGGTTATGCGACGAGTCGCTTTGACTTTGTTGATGAGCAGACACGGTTTCTTCATCAGAGGATGGATATGCACACGGTACAACAAGGCTTTCCTACTTATGTCTATCAGCCATATCCCGGATATCCAGACCCTGCATATCCATACCCGGGATACCCACCACCACCGCCGCCAGAGGAGTAGATTCTTGAGCGTGCCAGCTCTTATGACGAGGTTAGTTTCTTTTTCTCTTAACTTTTCTTTTACTTTGGGGACAAAGTAAAGTTTAAGCATGGGGGAAGGGGATTCTTTATTTTGTCATAAGTGCTTAATTGTAGTTAGTTCATGTAGTTGCATTTGCATGTTTATTTTATTGTTATGCATTGATTAAAAAGTTTGAAAAATCCGATAAAATTTTGAAAAATTCAGAAAATAAAAAAAAGAGTTTTGTTTGCATTTTAGGATTCATTTTCCCCTTGGAACCACTTGTTATTGAGTGAGCATGATTTCATATCCCATGAGTTGTTAGTTATTGATGAAAATTCTAAAAAAGAATTGCTTGATTATGAAGGAGTATACATGAAAGTGAGAATTTGAGTTATTTATGAAGTTCTAACCAATTGTTGCCTTGTGAGATCTTTTGAGCCTCTATATGCTATTTTTGCATGAAATCTCTTGAGTGCATCTCTTTGATTGCTTAAACTCTAGAACTTGCGTTTAGATTCTTTTTCGAGGTCACAATATATGATTTGAATGCGTGATGTAAAAGTGATTGAGACAAATTTTCTTAAGCTCACTTGTATCCTTATCTACCTTACATTATACCTTTGTTTTTGTAGCCCCATTGTTTTGAGCCTTAGCCTTGATTTATGAGCTCCACAAAAATTGTTCCTAGCCGAAAAAGTTTGACCCTTATCCGGGAATTAGGATTTAACTAGGGAAATTTTGTGGGTTATATCATGTACTTTGGGGCTTGTAAGGAAGTTGGAAAGGTGTAATTGAGAAGAATGTACAAATTGAAAAACAAAAAAAAGTTAAGGATGTTGGGAATGTTCATTGAAAATCTCTTGAGAGAAAGTTTGGTATGAATGGTTGATTGAGATGAGTTTTGTGTATAAATTGCAAAGTTGTTCTTATGAGAGAAGAATGAAAAAGAATGAATCTCAATTGGGTTTGTGGAAAGAAAATCAAAAGATGAGCAAAAGAAAGAAAGAAGTGTTTAAAGTAAGTAATGGAAGAAAGGGAAGAGCAAGTTGGGAAGATGTTTTGAGAGTGAGTGTTAATGTAATTTGGGTTTTAGTTGATTCTAGTTCCCGGATTTAGCACCACATGGCCAAATAATGATCCCCACCTACTTGTCTATACCTTGGCCCCATTACAACCTTGAAAAAGACCTCATGATTTACGTTTTGCATTTGAACATCCGTGGTGGAGATTTAGAGCACTGATGCAAGCATATGGTAGTTGGCATTCAAAGATTATTTTTGAGCGAAAACACATACCCTTTTAAACACTTGAGTGTTGAGTGCAAACACATATACCTTGGTGAGGGTTGGAATGGATTAATAGCTTGGTTTGAAGCTTTCAATAAATGTATGCAACGATTTCATGGTTAAGTTTGAGTTTCTTGAAAATGAATGGAAGTCATGGCTTGCTTGTTTGTGGTGTGATTTATTTTATGTCTTACTTGAGGACAAGCAAGGTTCAAGCATGGGGGAATTTGATAGAGCATATAGATATAGGTTTTAGAGCATGTTTTTATTCCCCTTTTATGCATTTTTAGATAGAGCTTTACTTTAAGTTGTAGTTTAGGTTTTATTTCGGTTTAGTTCGGAATCTACACGTTTGTGTGCTATATTGTAGGATGAAAGGTGAAGCATGGTTGGTGTGAGGCTAAGGACCGAACCGCGTGGAGAGCATTTGAGGAGAAGAACCGGAGGAAGAAAACATAACTCAAGAAGAAGACCAAACCGCGCCCGGAGTGGTGTGCTAGCGCCGAAGGGAACAAGATTCCACGACCGGGGAGCGGGCAGGACCAGGGAGAGCGCGACCGCGCTCTGGGGCTGGGTGCTTTTGACCGCGCTCTGGGTGCTTTTGACCACGCTTCGGCGTCTTGATCCGACGCTGACTTGGGCTTCCGTGTTGTCTTTTGGGCCGACTTTATTAGTATTTTTGGATGTTTTTGATATGATATAAATACTTTCTTAGGGTTTCTTTGGAGACATATGCTATTCTATTGATTTTGCTTTTACGTTAATTTGAATTGGAGAATTCTTGGGAGACAAAACCCTAGTTTGCAACATTGAAGAGAAATCTAACTCTTGTAAGTTTAATTCTTCTTTAATGTCTTATTCTAGCTAATTTTCTCATGTCCAACTACTTAGTTGAAGTTTTATGCATGATTGATTGTGAGATTTGAATTATTTCAATTTGCCTTGACTAGATTGAATTTCTCCATGCGTAATTGCTTAAATTCACTTAGGATTATAATAGATTGATCACCTATTCTATTTCTAGGTTGAATTACAACTAGAGTAACTAAATAGACGGTTGTGAGCGGGTAAAAAAATAGCTACCATATTATTATTTTCGTTATCGCCATAAAGGTATTTTTAATTATTACGTATTTATTATTAGTTTTATTTATTTTCCTATTATATTAATATGGTGGTTATGCAACTTAATGGAAGATTTTATCTTTCATTAAAGATAGAATTAAAGTTGGAGAAGGGATGGAATATTCCTTGCTTGGGCTTTAAGGCAGTTGACCAGCCCTTGGAAGATAGAATTTTCGTCCCCCTACCTCTCCTTCTTCCATTATAAATACACGTCTTCGCTGTGTAGGGAAAGCCACATGTTGCATATTGATTGATAGACCGATATTCACTCAGGCTATTGAACACACCTATTGAGAGCTTGAACATGCTAATATTCGCTTAGCTCGACTGTTCAGGGATATCCATACTCGCTGGATCTCTCGCTTTCTTGTTGTACCTCGACGTTCAATTCGACAATTGCTATTCTGACTTAGGCATCGGAGGTGGATTAGGGGCTCCCTGCCCCCTGTGTTCATTGTTTTGCAGGTTTTTAGGTCAAGAGATTGAAGGCGGAGCGGAAGAGGAGTTCTTAATTAGTGCATTGAAGACGAATTGAAGGCGGAGTTTTTGTGCACTAACAACGGTGGAATTTGGTTATTCATGGATGAATCCTTTAATTAAACTTATAGACGGTGGAATAAGATTAATCAAAGGCGGAGAATTTAATCACAAAAGTTCATGAATAGACGGTGGAATTCATGAATTATGTTTCTATTGAATGCTTTGAACTTAATTGCATGATCAATTTGACATAGAAGGTTTTCTAGGTTAATTGGTTAAAAGGTTGTTAAAGACGGTGTATATTAATAACCACCTTAAGCTTGAATTTCATAAATTCACAATAGATTAGTCAAGGGAAATCGAAATAAGAATAATCAATGATCAAAACTCATGTATACAATGGAAACGAAACTAGTTGGACGCTTTCTCTATATTTGAATTTCTAATCGTTTTATTTGCTTTGCTTTTATTTATTTAGATAAATAGTTTGAAATCATAAAACCCCCCCTTTTACTTAGTAATATTATTTAAATACAAATAATCTGAGTCCTTGTGGGTTCGACCCTTTCTTCCACTTTACTCAGGTTAGGAAGTTAGGATATTTCTTTGACAGTGCTTTTACAGCGACATAAAAGTGCTCGTCAATTGTATTTCCTCATGCATAGCCTTAACCCATTCATTAGCCTGTTTACAACTGACAGCCTATTCATAGCTGTCAGGAGTAAAGTTCTTAATAATTTCAGCAATAGTAAAAGCAAACTCAACAATTTTATCAAAGCACTCAAGCAAATTCACCTCAAATCTTTATTAGGTATTCTTATCCTAGGTTCTCTATCCCTGGTAAGCTGGTAGTCAACCAACTCATTCATAACAGAAGAGGAGGAGGAAGAACTAAAACTAGCATGCTCAGTGATAGAAGGAGAAGGAAGAGAACTAGAAGATAGAGGTAAAGAATTTGAGTTTGAGTTGCTTACTCCCCCACCCAATTAGTGAGGTTGTGGAATTGTTGAGGCTGTATTATGTTGATTTGATTTGCTGCCCTCATTATCTTGTGCTCCAGAAGTATCCTCATCATATTGTTGTATTCAGAGGAGTCTTGTGCAACTGAGGAGTATCCAATATCAAACTCCTCTTCATCCTGTGGTGGTTCATTATCTTCTTGAAAGAAGTTGCCATTTGCAAGGAGATATGGTGTGGAGATATGGGTACTTGAACTTTCATCAGTACCTGGACTAGTAACAGAAGGCATAGTTAGTTTATCTTGAAAATAGAATTACTTTTCATTGAATGTAACAGACCTAGAGGTTATAACTTTATAGCCTCCATGTTGTATCAAAAGTAGTTTGTAGCCTTTTACCCCCAGGGGGTAGCCTAGCATAACAAACTTATGAGCCATGGGTTGCAGCTTGCCTTGTGAAACTTGGGCATAAGCTGTACACCCAAAGGGCCTAAGGTGAGCTAGGCCAGGCTTCTTACCCATCCACATTTCATGTGGAGTTTTGAAGCCAATGGCAGAGGAGGGTGATCTATTGATCAGATTGTTGATGTTGTCACAGCTTCTCCCCATAAGGAATTCTTCATGCCAGCACTTATAAGCATGCATCTGGCTTTTTCCAACAGTGTCCTATTCATCTTTTCAGTTGTTCCATTTTGTTGTGGTGTTCTAGAAACTGTTAAATGCCTTTTTATACCTTGTTGTCTGCAAAACTCATCAAAGATGTTATTGCAAAATTCAAGTCCATTGTCAGTCTAAAGGCACTTGACTTTGTGACTTGTTTGCCTTTCAACCATAAATTTCCAATTCTTAAAGTTTTCAAAGGCCTCATCCTTGGTTTTCAGTAAATAGACCCATACTTTCCTCGAGTAATGATCTGTAAGGGACATGAAGTACTTCCTTCCCCTTATAGTATCAACTTGAGCAGGCCCCTCAGATATCAGAGTGAATGTACTCTAGGGGCTTGGAGGCAGTATAGGTTGATTTATTGAATGAGTGGGAAGTTTTCTTTCCCAACACATAATTTTCACAAAAGTCAATATCACAGGGATCACAATCAATCATATTATGCTTATGCAAGTACTTGAGACCCTTCTTGCCTATATGACCTAGTCTAGCATGCCATATCTTTGTATGATCTAACTTATCATTATTAGCACTTGTAGAGACATTCAATTCAGGAGTAGCAATAACATGATATAACCCTCCCTTTTTATGCTCCTAATAAGGACCGTTCCATTTCTAATGGCATCCCTTATACCCTTATGAGTGGTAATATGACAATTCAGATCATCAAAGACAGACTTTGAGAGTAAGTTCCTCATAAGGTTAGACACCCACCTTACCCTTTGGAGGATCCTTATCTTCACATCATGCATTCTCATAAGAACAGTCCTAATCCCCTTAATAGGTAAAACAGTATGATCACCCAACATGACAATGCCATCATTACAAAGAGTCAAAGATTCAAAGAAACCCTTATTAGGGGTTGCATGCATTGTACATCCAGAATCTAAGATCCAGTCATTATCACTAGAGGAATTGGAAACAAGTAACAGTTCATGAGAATATTGAGAGCATGATTCAAAGATATTTGACACACCATTATTTTCCTTTGATTTATTCTTATCATCCCTTTTCTTTTATGGTAATCTGTAGAATAATGACCAGTTATACCACAGTAATAGCATTTCACATTTGACATATCTTTCTTGTCATTATTAGACTCACCAAACTTATCTTTCTTTTTCTTATTCTTATTGAAATTCTTCTTCCCTTTTGCCATCATAACTTCATTTTTGGACTCAGTTTTCTTGTCATTATTAGAGCTGCCATTTTTTTTTATCTTGAAGACTTTAAGAGTCTCATTCTTTTGTATAATGAACTCAGACAATCTAGCAGCAGTCATACCATCACGACCAAATTGACAGACATCTTTCAACACATTAAACTGAGCAGGGAGAGAATTCATTAAGAGTATGACCTGGTGAGAATCTTTTATCTTGTCTTCTAATCTTTCTAGGTAAGAGAAGAAGATCTAGGATTTCGGCCCCCTAAGGCTGACGAAGCTCTGAGATGGAGCCTCACTTGGATCTGGACCACGAAGAGGCGGAAACAGGATCGACTTCCACTAACACCACCGTCGGACCACCGAAGAAGCTTGCTCGTCACCGGATTTCTCTCTCTCTCTCTCTCTCTCTCGTTCTTTCCTTTCTTTTCTCTCTCTTTCTTTCTTGAGCTCTCTCAGATGCGCCGCTTCAGAATGAGAAAAGGAGAGGACGAGCTAGCTATTTAAAGCTAGGGTTGAGGTCGAGCTTCGGAACGCATCGTTTTGATTATGAAGCGCATCCCCCAAACTTGGATCAAGAAGCAAGGAGATGGGCCGTGTCAACTAGATCAACGCCAAGGCCCAAATCTAAACAGGTAAGCCCAATAGCTCTAATAACGAACCAAGCTAGGTTGAATCTGGTTAAGCCATCCAACCGGGTTTAACCCGGGGTTGCTTATGTCCGGTTCACCTAGTTTGAGTACGCTAATATTGCTAATGAACCCGGTTCCAAATTTAGTACATTTTTCTACCTCAATTCATGTTACAAAAGTGTGCCATACCAATGCTATGTCACTAGTAATAATACTTAGCTTAATATTAGAACATAACATTGAAATGTAATATTTGATTACTTTGAACAAAGTAATTTACTTTAATAAGTTAAATATGTGAAAGTTTTTTCCGATCTGATTATATCTCTAGAGAAGAAAAATAAAGCGAGTTAATTTTAAAGTAAAAAATAGGACCGATTTTACATTCGATTAGAAAAAATATCTTATTATCTATCAAATCTCATTTAAAATACTTAATGTCTGAAGTTTTTTTTTTTAAAATACCAAATTGTGTCAATTCGACATTAAAAATACGGCCGTTGGGTAATTGCGGGTAAAGTTTTTTTTTTTCTCTTAGTTGGTTTAATTAATTTTGTCGTTTTTTTTACAGTTGTACCACCTTTTTCTGCTAACGCGGAAATGTCCAAAAATTCGTGTCCACGAATTTCACCGCAATGACGTTGACGCATCTTACACGAGTGAAAACACACACAGTGACGTTGCCAGCTCACCGGTCTCCGAAACCTACCCCAAAACGACGTCGTAGGCGCTTCGAATTCCCGAAACCTCCCTGTTTAAGCTCACATGTCACAAGCAGAAAGCGAAAGAGAGAGAACAATACCGTCGGTGCGAGGTTAAACCGGAGGGATCTTCGGAAGTCGGAGAGAGATAGCGAAAGAGAGATTGAGTCTTTGTATAAAAGCGATCAATCGAGAAGGAGGAGGTCTGCAAATATTGAAGCCTCTGAAGAAGAGAGAGAGAGGGAGCAGAGAAAGATAGAGAGAGAAGGCCGGCATTCGGACTTGCATAGAGCCGTTTGCTAATGGCAGAAACGATCGATTCCGTTTCTCTTGACGTGGAGACTATCTACCTCGGTGGAAAGGTTTCTTTCTCTTTCCAATTTCTTCTCCGCTCTCCATTGATGAAATGAGTCTCAATTTTGGGTTTCATTCGTTGTGTTTCTGTTTCTTTCGATTGATTTTATGGAATTTGGTGCTCTCGTTCAATCGCTAGAGCTGGTTATTTTGCCAGATCTGATTGGTCTCCTCTTTCTTAGGCGATCTTTGTTCTTTAGTTTTGCTTAATTATCGTGCTCAAATTATTCCAGAGAATTTCTTTTTGCTTCATTTTTGGTGGTTTTTCAACTCCCATCATACTGCTGTAGTTTATTACTGTAGTAGCTGAGGAGCGGCATTTCTTGTTTTGAAGATAATCTTTTTTACTTATATCATTTATATGGGGTTTGGCGAAGTGTAAAGTTATTTGGTGAAAAATCCTTCTTCTCACAAAATTCTTGATGCCCAAAACTCCTCCACTCTTTCCGTTTCTTGTTTTTTTTTTGGCAGCTTACCGGTTTTATGGTTTTTCACCTTCCGTCTAATGGTAGGTCACTAGGTTGTCTTTGATAGGGTAAGTAGTTAGGTTTATTAACAATAGTGGGATAAATCATCTAATAGATCCTTTCAAGGACGATTTTTGGGTGTGTTTGCTTTCTTGATTGGTTAGCCTTGATTTTCTGTTACTAGAAAAGAACTGTGTTACTTTGTACTAACTTTTTTTTGGGGCGCTTCATGGCTCTATTGATAGGTGTGTTGTGTTAATTAGGTCCCAATTGATACAATTTTTGGGCTTCGTAGCTCTATTGATAGATGTGTTGTATTGTCTAAATTTTTTGTGTTTTCTTTTTAAAAAGTTAATAAATTCTGTATATTTTGCTTCTATGAAGTATTCTGAACTTGTTGAGAATCAAGGAGAAGAATAAAAAATTGGTTGAGGACTTGAGGGACAATAACTTGTTTGAGATTTGGAGATTGTAAGAGAAATTCCAGAGTTAGGAAGCATGGTTATCCCATACTTTGTGTTAACCCAGGATATTTTAAGTTAGTTCCTTCCAACTTTGTCAGGTTGCTAAATGAGGCCATATATTCAGTTGCACATGCTAGCTTCCTTTTGCGTGTAAACTTTATCTGGACTCTTATTAATTAAAGAATATTTGTGGATCAGTCCTGGGTACCCAAATAAAGTCAAAGTTCTTTACTTTCTCCAGTAGTTTTTTTGTTCTTTCTCCTCATCTGTACATTATGGATCATTCTATACCGTCTGAAATGCTACACTTTTGATAACTTAATTTTTGTCTCTTGTTGTGTTTATCTGTAGTATGTGCAAGGATGCTAATCTTGTCTCGTCTTTTTAACGTTAACAGGAATATCATCTAAAAACGGCATATGGTTCTGTTTCTGTCATTGTTTATGGAGATCGAGAAAATCCAGGCTTGGTGACCTATCCCGATTTGGCTTTAAATCGTGAGTAACAAAACTGATTCATTCTTTCATTGTTAGAAAACTTCTTATCACTGACAAATTAGCATTGTAGGACTGAATTGTATTCCTTGGGCAGTTAATTCCTCACTAAGTTTATGTTTGATGTTATTAGTAAATGTGAATAACAGTAATGAAAATGATGCACATGCTTTTTGCAGATATGTCTTGTTTCCAAGGACTCTTCTTTTATCCTGAGGCTGCCTCTTTACTGCTCCACAACTTCTGCATTTACCATATCAGTCCTCCTGGACATGAGGTCTGTAAATTTTCTTCACTTTCAATAGTTGTAACTGTTGATTTTAAGTTTCTTCCATCCTATACTCACATTTACATTGTAATAATCTTGTCAAGTGTTCTTGCAGTTGGGAGCTGGTGCAATTTGTCCTAATGACTCAGTTCCATCTGCAGAAAACTTGGCTGATCAGATCCTTGAGGTTCTTAATTTCTTCAGGTACTAATCTGGTGAAGAAATGCTTATATATTTTCTTTCTTGCCTTACTGGATTATTTCTTTTGCATATAATTTCTTGCTCAACGAAATGCATATATTTCTGCTTCTTTTAATCTATATCTTGTGTCTTTTACAGGCTTGATACTGTAATGTGCATGGGAGCTACAGCAGGGGCTTACATCCTTAGCCTATTTGCAGTATGTATTCTCAGCTTAATAATTAAAGCTTCTTGCAATTTTCATGTTAGCTTATGAATAACCGGCCTTCCTTATGTGTTGCAGACTAAGTATAGAGAGCGTGTTATTGGTTTGATACTTGTATCACCTCTCTGCAAAGCACCTTCTTGGACTGAATGGCTGTACAATAAGGTATTTTTTGCCTTAGCACTATAATGTCATGTTAATTGCCATCCGTAAAAAATTTTAAGCTGATCAAATGATGTCAAACTGCAGGTGATGTCAAATATGCTTTATTATTATGGTATGTGTGGTTTGGTGAAGGAGTGTCTGCTGAAGAGGTATTTCAGTCAGGTAGTGCTTTGATTTCAGCTCCTTTGTGCTGCTTACTTAACACTTCCATCATAATGTGCATCTGAGTTTAAAATATGGTTCCATGTCATGCAGGAAATACGTGGCAACTCCGAGGTTCCAGAATCAGACATAGTTCAAGCATGTAGAAGGGTTAGTGCTTTCCATTGTTTACTCACATCTATTTTTCTCTAATTTCAGTTTCACTTGATTCACCTTGTCTTCTGCTGTCACTTACAACCATATTGAATATTTTTCAATCTTCAGCTGCTAGATGAGAGACAGAGTATAAATGTTTTACGGTTTCTTGAAGCAATGAATGGGTAAGAAGACTCATCTCTAAAAACATTTACCTATCAGATAACTCTCTTCTGTTCCTAATATTCTGCTTCTGAAAACTGACAGGAGACCAGACATTAGTGATGGCCTAAAGAAACTAAGGTGCCGGACGCTGATATTTGTTGGAGATGAATCACCTTTTTACTCGGATGCCATACACATGATGTCCAAAATTGACAAACGATGCAGTGCTTTAGTTGAGGTAATATGATGCCATAGTTCATTTGTTATATTGGTTTGAAACATGCAAGAATAGTTTTTTGTTTTTTAATATGTAAAATTAGAACAATTAAGCTTATGGGTTAAAGGTTTGGTAAATGTTAGGTACAAGCTTGTGGGTCAATGGTGACAGAAGAACAACCATACGCAATGCTCGTCCCCATGGAGTATTTCCTCATGGGATATGGATTTTATAGACCATCTCAGCTTAAAGGGAGTCCAAGAAGCCCTCTTAGTCCAACTTGCATCTCCCCAGAGTTTCTCTCCCCGGAAAGCATGGGCTTGAAGTTAAAACCGATAAAAACCCGGGTTTCACTCCAGGTATAGCACCAAAGATCAAGCTACATCTTTTTCTCTGTTCACTTCTTCCCTTTTGTAATTTCTTAATTTTTTGCACCATAGTTGGAAATGTGTGGAATGTGGAGGTAGTAGTGTGGAAGATATATGTGTAGATACAAGGTAGTCTTAGGAATGTAAAAGAAAAAAGGGAGGACGAGTCAAGAGTGGTGGAATTCATTCAATTGTAGTAGTCATTCATAAAAAAAAACCCGGAGCCTTTTACAATTACTTGTAAATCGACAAATTTATTAAGAAATTTACGACAGCGAGCAATCATATGGGGACTTGTTTGTTTATTTGTTTTGTTGATGAACTGTGATCCAGCCTGTTAAAGTCAGGATTTGAGGAATTCTGTCTTTCAGAATTTCTGTTGTTTGCGTATGAAGAATGGAGATGAATTGGGCTCCACTCCAGCTAGTCTTGTTTCTTCTTCTGGCATCTTTTTTATGCTTGATTCGGCATCATATATGGCGAGATTAAAGGAGAGAGACTGTCAAAAATGAATTGGGGGATTGTGTACATTGTATAGAAAAACATAGGCATCAAAGGCCTACCATCCAGCTTGCCTGTTTGGTAGGTTGACAATTGCTGTGTGTGGGTATGAACTGTTTTTATACCAAAATTCTTGGGTATAATTCTCACTTTGGTGATGAATTTCTGGGTGTCCAATGTTCTTACACAAAAGTAGACCCTTACGGGGTATGGCGGGTTGTAGGCAATGCTCTAAAAAACGCTAGGCGGATCCTGGGTGGAGAGGGGAGGCCTAACAGCTAGACGGCCAAAACGGTTGTCTAGGCGGTCCTAGACGGGCACCTTGATAGGTTGGACGGCTATGTGGGTTAGAACTTAGAACCTTTCGGCGCCTAAACAACGCTTAGACGGTGCCTAAACATGATTTTTAGAATAGTGGTTGTAGGTTTGGATTTGGGATTATGTGCAACTATAGTACAAGTCATATACTGTATTTATGTAGTACGTGTAGGGGTGTCAATCGGGCGGGTCGGGTCGGGTTTGGGTCTGGTCAATTTAGTTTCGGGTAAGTTTGGATTCGGTTCAAATTCGGGTATTTTGAAAATCGGGTCAAATTGGGTTGGATCATTTCGGGTCGGGTGCTCAATTAATCGGGCAAAGTCGGGTTTCGGGTAAATTTCGGTCGGGTCATTCGATTTTCGGTCCAACTTGATTTCGGATAAAACCTGTTTCGGGTTTAGTTAGATTTCGGATTTAGCCGGATTTTGGGTGAATCGGGTTTCGGGTTATTCGGATTTTGGGTGAATCGAGTTTCGAGTAAGCATGATTTTGATTTAGACCATATATCGAATGATGATTTTTTGTATTTTAACTACTCTAGGGTCTAAATATTTAATGTAACATTTAAATTAAAAACATAAATATTCACTATTATTAATATTTTGAAACATAATGTAATTTTTGGATGGTTTCGGGTCGGGTAACTTCGGATTTTCGGATGGTTTGGGTCGGGTAACTTCGGATTTTCGGATGACTTCGGGTCGGGTAGCATCGGATATCGGGTTGCATCAGGCTAGTCCATTCGGGTATAATCGGTTTTGGGTTAATCTCGAGTTCGGGTTTTTTCGGATTCGGGTCAAACATGTCTCGGGTATAAAACTTTTTATTGTTTTCTCGGGTCGGGTCGGGTTCGGAGTCGGGCGGGTTTCTCGTGTCGGGTCAAGTTTTGACAGCCCTAAGTACGTGCATGGTAGGGCTGAGCAAAATCATTCAATCCGCCGATTTGATATGGAAAAAACTTGATTAACTCGATATTTGGTGATCCAGTATTGTTGATTGATACATAACATATTTTTATAATTGTATTTTAAGGAGTGTGGATCACATGAAACACACTTCTTTTGTGCAATATGATGGCCCGTCATGGCCGTTGGATGGGCCAAATCTAAGACCCAGATAAAAAACACTTAAATCCAGGGATGGATAGGCATGCGGTGACATTTTAGTAATTTCTCGGAAATTACAAAGTGCATTCCGAAATCCCATAAAGTGCACTATGAAGCCGAAAAAGTGCAGACAAAAATGAAGTCAGCGAGGCGCGCACTCCATGCTCGGGTAGATGTAAAAGTGCATCATCATGGCGGAAAAGTGTATTGCACAATACCAAAACGTGCACTACTAGACCGAAAAAGTGAAAAAAATAAATAAATAAAGCCCACGACATTACAAAAGTGCATCATTAGGGCGGAAAAGTGCACTATGAAATCGGTAAAAGTGCATTGCAAAAGCGCATCATCCCGGGATTCCAGATTCACCCAATCCCGAATCAGCTCAGTCGTTTCCTTCCTAAATTTTCGGGTTACTAATGCACTTGCACTTTTTCACGATAGCGATGCATTTTTGTAATTTTCCAAAAATTACGAAAATGCCACCGCGTCCCTATATTTCTCGGGATTTAAGTGTTTAATCTAGGCCGTGGATTTGGCCCATCCAAGATCCAACGGCTGATATGACGCCTCATATTGCACCTAAGGAACGTGTTTTATGTGATCCACACGGACCACCAATGTTATTAGAATCGGGATCTGAGGATCGGATTACGATCCTATAAATTTAAGAAGATAAGCTGTCAAATTGATACGACATGAGTAATACATGTATTATAAGTAAAAAGAATGATAAATATAGATAATTTAGAGCATAAAATATCGATATTACAAAGTTAAAATGATTTAACAAGTTTTCTTCGTAAGTAACGTACAATGTTTAAATAGTACAAGAAAAATGATAGGTTTTTTTAGCATGAAAATAACAAGCCAAATTCAAATGAGTCTTCATTGTAAGTTTGTAACCAAAATTCCCATCATTAACACAATCAAATTCAAAGCTCCCCGTTCTTGTCCTTGTTCTCATTGGTAAAACCGTATAATATCATCACCATTATAAACATCATCATCATTACATGTAATTAGCAACTAATTACAAACTTGAGTGACACTTACTCTGTGACAGTATGGCTGAGTGTTACAAGTAAATCAGTAAAAAAAAAATCAGAAAAACAATAATTAAAGACGTTGATTATTTTCTTGATATTTTGAATATTGTACCAATTTTAAGAGTAGGGTTGTGTGGTTTCATACTTTCATGATTCATCAACGACAAAATTAATCAGAAAAAAAAATTATATATAAAACTTTAATTAAAGACGTTGATTATTTTATTTAGTCAACGATCCCACCCAGTCTAGGACCGATCCTACCACTTTTACCTCACCCGATTCCAGACCGATCCCATCCGATTCTAGACCGATCCTATACGATCCCATCCGATCCCAAACCGATCCTACCACTTTTGCGATTTTACTTCCGATTTGGATCGTTTTAACCAAACAAGATCGTAGGATCGTACGATCCTACGATCCGGATCGTGATTTTAACAACATTGCGGACCACACTCGTATTTTAACTAAAGCCGAAGCAATTTCTGTCACCACATTGCGCCACATCACCCCTTTATTAAAATAATAGTTTTTTTTATAGTTAATAGAAATATAAAATTATTAAAAAATAATTATGCAAAAAAGTTATCCCCAAATAGACATAAATAGATAAAGAAAGGGACATTGTATTTATTATCTATAACTAATTAACTATATATTAAAGTTGTACCTTTTCGAGCCATCAGAACGATTCTGGCCCCACCTCATATTTAAACATTTAATTTTTATTTCTATTAGTACAAGTTCTTTCTATTAAATTCTTTTTAACTACTTAAATTTATCTCTAACATCAAACAAATATCTATTTAGTATAACAAGATCTTTTGAAAGCTTCCTTATACAAGTATTTAAAATTAAAGATAAAATATTTAAAATATTTTAAAATAAGTTCGGGCAAGGTCGGAGCACCGTTGATGAAGTACGACTAGAAGGGGAAGCAGTCACAAAAAGGAGAGTTTTAGGTATTTGGGGTCAGTCATGCAGAGCAATGGTGGTATAGACGAGGATATCACGTCTCGAATTCAGAGAGGGTGGAAGAAGTGGAGATCAGCTTCAGGGGTACTGTGTGATAAGAAGGTACTGCTTAAACTCAAGGGCAAATTCTACATAACAATTGTTAGGTCGGCCATCTTATACGATGCAGAATGTTGGCCGATTACAAAAGCGCAAGAGCAGAGGTTGATGGTAGCGGAAATGTGGGTGCTTAGATGGATGTGTGAACACACAAGATTGGACAAGATTAGGAATGATGTCATCAGGAGCAAGGTGGGGGTGGTTAGTTTAGGGGACAAAATACGAGAGACCCGACTCTGTTGGTTTGGACATGTGCAGAGGAGGGGTCCTGGAGAACCGGTCCGAAGGTGTGAAAGTTAGGTTATGGAGGACTTCCACAGAGGTAGAGGACGACCAAAGAAGTGCTGGAAGGACAGCATAAAGCAGGACATGGAACTTCTAGGAATTTATGTAGATCCGGCAGGGTGCAGGCACGATTGGAGAGAGAGGATCAGAGTGGTAGACAGATAGCCGACTTGTCAGAGGGCAGGATCCCACGTTTCACTAGGGCGTGTTTGCTTGTGCTTTTGTTTGTTACTATCATCTCTTTCGTGCTTTGGGTCCCCTTTCTGCTTTCTGTTTGTTTGTTTTATGTTTTTGGGCTGTTTTGTGTGTTTTCGTTGTCTTGTGCTAACTTTTTGGGCTGTGCAGTTTGGGCTTTACGTGGGTCTTTCGAGCGTACCCCCTTCCCTTTGTGCAGGGGTACCTCTATCTTGACCCCTAGATTTCACTGCAGCGAAACCTCATTGGGTTAATGTTGTTGTTGTTGTTGATAAATCTTTTAGCATATATCTTTAGACAAATTTATTTATAGATATATATTGATTTTTTTATAATTAAAAATTAATCATAAATATTTATAATGTTTAAAATTAATAAAAATAGATAATAAAAAATTTAATAGATATATTGAAATATTTGATAATCTCTAAATTTACGTATCTGAAAAGTAATAAAATATGAATAATATAATATTTAGTCTTATCTAATCTTTACTTTATCGAACCACAAAGTGAATTTGGTCCCATCTTAAATTATATTAACTAGTTGTACCCGTCGTACCATGTACGACTACGATTCAGAATTTTATAGATATTATAAATAGGATATTAATAAATAAAAATATAAGATAAAATTTAATATAAGTAATTTTTGCTCGTAGAATGTATAATTTTTTTAATCAATATAAATGATTAAATTTAATGTTGAGAATGAAGATATATTATTAAGGTAAAATAATTACATTTTTATTATTCTTTATGATATTTCTAGACATTTAATTAAAAAAGAAGATAAAATATGAATAAAAAAATTTATATATTCAAATATGAAAGAGACAATAATTTGAAAAATAATAGTTAACTTAATAAATAAGATATAATAAAGTATGAAAGATAAAGATAATTTAACTATATAAAATATTCAAAATTTAATTAATGTAATTTAAGATGGGATCAAACACATTTTGCGGTTCGATATAAAGTAAAGATTATAGAAGATAAAGATTATTATTGGATTTTTTATTCAAAATAAAAATTAATTTAATTTAAAATTAATTAATTTAATTTAATAAAGTATGAAAGATAAAGATTATTATTGAATTTTTATTTATTTTTATATATTTAATTTATTATATCATATTTATATCATTTCTAAAAATTAATGAGTCTTAGTCGTGCATGACACGATAGGTAGAACTACTATGAGGTAGAACAAGTTTGCACTAACTCAATTGTCAGCGGTTGGCATCGCTGGAACCTGGAAGGCTGGAAGCATAGAAAGAGGAATAAAATATAATCTTCTATTGTATATTATACCACAAAATTGCGTGTACATCAAACACAGACCGGTTTGTTTAAATGGGGTGGGTACTAGGTAGGGGTGAACATGCTTTAATTTTAATGAATGAACCTAATCTACCCTAATACATTATAAAGCAGAATCCAAGTCTGTTGTAAATTTGTGCCACGTGACATTTTTAAATAAATTAATGTGAAATTATATTTTAATAAATTTTGTAACAACTTATAGCATTCTTGTTATATATACTAAATAGATAACATGTTTATATAATTTTTTATGTATATAATTTTCTATCTATGGATTATGTATTAGTTTACTAAAATAGATAACATATTTATATAATTTTTATATACATATATTCCTATGACTTATATCTATAAGCATAAAATATGGACCATATTTCAATTTACGAGTTTTCAATATTAAATTTTCAGATTCCTTTATATTAACTTTTTATTAAAAATTATACTAACGTTTTTAATTAGTATAAACCATATTTTTAATCATGTATTTTTATATTTATTTCGAATTTTTATATTAATTTTTTGTTTATAAGTATGCCAATGTTTTAATGAATATTGACCATATTTTTCATATTAATTTCGAATTTTTAATATTAATTTTCTATTCTTAAGAATGATAACTTTTTAAATTTTCATCCATAAATATGTTGGGTTTTATATATTAATGTTCTATCTATAAATATGATAGTTAAACACAATATTGTCATCAAATTAATTTCAGTCGCCATAATTTTAGTTACGAAATGGTTTTTATTAATATTGCATCCATAACTATGCACACACTTTTTTAATTAATATGGACCATGTTTTTAATTCTAGAATTTATATTAACTTTTAGATTTTCGTAGATTGTTTTTTCGTTCACAAATATGACAACTTTGAAGTTTTCTAACCATATCATGATGATTTTTATACCATTTTATATTAAGAAAAAGAGTCACATGCGAATGGCCGCCTGGGTGAGAAATAAGAATAAATCTCGATCGTTCATTCCAAAAAATCAACGTCCCTGATTAAACATTCATTAAAAAAAATAAAATACGGCACGGGCGAATTTTTCCCGTATTATTCGCGTATTTTTCAATAAAATACGACACGGACGAATTTTTCCCGAATTATTCACGAATTTTTCGAAATATACGTTTTTATGAGAAGCGCCCAGTTTGTTCATCAGAAATAGCGATTTGTTCATCAATATTCACCAATTGTTCATCAATACTAACTAATTGTGCATTGTGTTTTTGATAACATTGTTCATCGATTTCGAACTTTTTTAATTTTTAATTTTATTTTTTAACCTTATTTATGTGTAGGAATACAATATTATGTAGTTTTTTATGCACATATAATTAGTTTTGATATACCCATATTTGTTCATTGATATAGTCGTATTTGTTCATTGATATACCCCTATTTGTTCATTGATATACCATTATTTGTTCATTAGTATACTATTATTTGTTCATTAGTATACTTCTTTTTTTTTCATTGGTATACCATTATTTGTTCATTGATATACTCTATTTGTTCATGGATATACCCTTATTTGTTCATTGATATAACCTTATTTGTTCATTATTATACCCTTATTTGTGAATTGAAATAAACTTATGTTTTATGTGTCAATGCTATCAACTTGTACATTTAGGACTATTAATACCATCAACTTGTACATTTAGGACTATCTATTTGTGCATTTTTTGCATTTATTTTGTGCTTTAAGGCTATCTTGAATTCAAAGTATAATACGAATAAAGTGCTTTAAGGCTAACTTGTCAATACGAATGAAGTGCTCAATATAGTACCAAAATAAGATAAGTTTGATGTAGAAACTTGAATGCAAAAGATAATAGAGATAAAGAATTTGACTTTGCAATAATATGGTGTATGCTAAGAGAACGAGATAGCAACAAATCAAAGAGGTGTGCTTGTGCCTTATTTAGCTATGAACAAATTGATGTTATTAATGAACAAATATGCATATAGTAATGAACAAATTGAGGTTACTAGTGAACAAATATGCATCTAGTAATGGACAATTATATGAAAAAGGCAATGAACAAATATGCATAAACCAGTGAACAAATTGATACTACTAATGAACAAATATGCACAAACCGATGAACAAACATGCACAAACCGATGAACAAATATTTTCGTTTTTTTATGAACAAAATCACAATGTTGATGAACATATTGCATGTAATTTTGATACACATTTGTTCATTTTTTATGTAGAAACAATAGATTTTTGATGCACAAGCAATAGTTTATTTATGCACAAAATCACAGTTTTGATGAACAAAATCACAGTTTTGATGAACAAATCCACATTATTGATGAACAAATCCACAATACTGATGAACAATCTAGGCGCGTGTCCTATTTTCGTTTTTTTCAAAAATACGCGAATAATTCGCCAATAATTCGCCCGTGCCGTTTTTTCCCCTTTTTAAGTGAAATGATCAGCGCCTTTGATTTTTCTTGATCCAACGGCTCCTGTTCTTTCTTATTTCGCACCTGGGCGCCCATTCGCACGTGAACCGGACTCATATATTAATACGTATGATAATCTCTTACTTAATATCGGTATAGTATGTTACTAGTTGTACCCGTCGTGCCCTGCACGACTATTGTCCGTAATATGTATAAAAATTATTTTGTTTTTAAAATCAAATTAAACCAATTAAATCTAGATTATTAAGTTTAAATTTGAGAATAAACATAGATTATTAAGATAAAAAAAAATCTACACTGCTCCTTTTCCGTGACAATATTTCATAACCATCCCCATGCTCCTAAAAACAATATTATAGACCTGTGATACTAATATTCCTTATATTGAAAAATCATTAAATTTAATCATTAAATTATTTTGTATAATCTTTGCACATGTTTATTTTTCATTATTATTTATCTTTGCACATGTTTATTATATTATAATTCAAATTGATAAATTGAATTAATAAATTTTATATTCTTATGTTATGAAAGAATATAAATAAAAAATTTAAAAAGTACAAAAAATGTACATTATTGAATTTATTAAGTTAAAAAAGTTGAAAAATTAAATTTGAGAAAAATGGTTACATACTCATCTATAAAAATTACTAATTTTTTTTATCGAATATAAAATTACTATTTTAGGGATATTACATTTTTAGGATAAAACTAATTATTTAAACTTTTCTATTAAAAAATATTGTATTATAATTTTTGTAATTAAATAGCTTTATTAGAACTAATGATTACGAAAAAATTAATAATTACGAAAAAATTAATAATTTTATTGTCTTATGATTCTTATCTTATAAGAATAAAAAATAACATAAAAATCATTACTATTGGCATAAATGATAAGATAGAATTATTTCCATATATATATTTACTTTACATATAATAAGATAAGATTGTATTCTCCAATTTGTAATATATTTTTCTATTTATATTGCTTATCTATATTTACTTTACATATAATAAGATAAGATTGTAGTCGTCAATTTGTAATATTTTTCTATCTATTTTGTTCAAGTTAGTACAAATAAAAATAAAAAGTTATTTTTGATATATTTTTAATATCTTTATTTTAAATAGGTATTTTAATATAGCGTGATGTGATACAATGTGGTGATAGATATTTTTTATCTTTATCTTTTTTTTTAATTTATCTTTTACAAATATAATAAATATAATGTCTTTTTTTATCTATATTGGTCAAATCTACTAATATTATTTCATCTTATTTTTATTTGGGGATAAATTTTTATAAACATTATTTTATCTTTATTTTTATTTGGAGATAATTTTTTTGCATAATTAACAATTTAAAATTATTATTTTAATAAAGGGGTGATGTGGTGCAATATGGTGGCAGAAATTACTTCGGCTTTAGTTATTAGTAATAGATATTGATTTTTTTAATTTATCTTTTACAAATATGATAAATATAAGGTCCTTTTTTATCTATATTGGTAAAATATACTAATATTATTTTATCTTTATGTTTATTTGGAGATAAAATTTACAAATATTATTTTATCTTTATCTTTACTTAAAGATAACTTTTTTGCATAATTAACTATTTAAAATTATTATTTTAATAAAGGGGTGATGTGGCGCAACGTGGTGACAGAAATTGATTCGGCTTTAGTTATTAGTAATAGATGTTTTACAATATATTAATTTTCTATCATAAGTATGTTGATTTTTTTTATTACGTATCCCTTAACAAATAAATAAAAAATTATTGTTCCCTTAATGTTAAACTAGTTAATCAGGTCAGTTCAGGTTCGGTTGAGTATAAGTTCATGTCATTAAAATTTATGGGTTGATTGGGTGAATTCATTGAGGTTTTAGTTCGGATTCGTGTCAACCCAATGAGTTAAGAACGTCAACTTTTGTATGATTATTACATAAATATTATAAATAATATTTTTAAGAATAAGATAATATTTGTATTCATTTTAATAATAAAAGATATTATTATAATTAATTTAAATATTTATAATATTGTTTTATTATATAAATTATTATACATATATCATATTTAAATAATATATTAAAATTTTTATTTAAAAAAGTACTCGGGTAAGGCTCGGGTCATCAACTAGTTTCAATCTAAATTTGGACAAGATCTCCACAAGTAATGGAAAAATATTTAAAAATATATTCAATTAAAATATGGAGTACAATCTAAAAAAAATAATTTGTCTATTGCATAATTTATGATGATATTGTATAAATATATTTAGTATTTTAAATTAATAGAGTAGAATTGTATAGTTTTTTAGTAAGATTATCCCGTGAATATCACGGACCTTCAACTAGTTTAATTTAAACCGATACAAACAAACAAACCGACGAGTTTCTAAATAAATACCTATGTGACAAACATAATATTTAACGATTAACGGATTGATCGAGATCTTATAACTCTCACAAATTGTTAAGAGTCGAAACTTATTGGATCTCATTCCATCTTGATATAATTCAATGTAAAAAAAACTATATAATAAAATTGTTTAGAACTATATAATAAAATTGTTTAAAAGTAAACTAAGAGGAACAAACTAGGGAAAAAAAAGTAACAAATCCGTTGTCTTTCAAATAATAACCTTCACAATTCGACCAAATTGATCGATCGTGTCGGATAGTCTTTTGATCGTATCTTCTTCATCTTATCTTGTAGAACCAAATTCGTCGATCGTATCGGGTAGTCTTCTAATTGTATCTTCTTCATCTTCATCATCGCCAAGAACATCAACCTTACCCGAACAAGAAATCAAAACCCTAAAAACCCTATTTGAAACCGCTTTTCGATAACTTTCAAGCCCTCGAATTGATGACTCTTTCTTGCTTCTCAACAACTTTAACGACTTTATAATGAAGCTCTTACTCTTGTTCTCCTCCTTTCTCGTAATTGGGTAGCTTTGTAGATACTTCTGCCTCATGATGGACTTTTTGTTGCACACCAATCTGCTTATTTCGACTTCTTGATTACGGAGAAGGCTCAGACCCATGGTATTTGTCTTCATAGTTGTACGTTTGGTTTAATTAGCTTCTTACCATTACTTTTTGAGGTCGAGGTCGAAGAAAGTAGGATTAACAAGATATGTTATATAACGATTAAAATAAGAGAAGATAAATATTGAAACCCTTTATATGTGAGGATAACGGTATATATATCTTCTATTTTAGATTTGATTTTATATATCTTGCAATAAAATATTATATTATAGATAATTAAATATAAATATATTTGATTTTATGTTGAAGAAGATAGATTTGTAATCTATAATGAAATATATTTATATTTTAAGAATCTTATTTTTATCCTAAATCTATAAATAACAAAATCTTTTATCATTTTTATTTGTTTTGGATAAAAAAAGATAATAGAGTTTCTACCAAAAAAGATATTAGAGTAAAATGATAAGCATATTTACTATTTTGGATATGAATTGTATATATCGATGGTTCTACGAGAATATATTAATGTACTTCTACCAAAAAAAAGAATATATTAAAGTACTTGACAAAAAAAAGAATATATTGAAGTAATTATAACAAAATTTAAAGGGTCTTGTTATGCATAATCCATTAAAATAAATAAAAAAGTTTGAAATTACCTAATTTACAGAGGAGGTCATGTTAAAAAAATCTCTTTTTTTTACCACCTCCAACCTCTCGACCTGCGATTTCTGAGAGGCCAATGAGCAGCCCACCTCCGACCATATCGAGTGAAATTGGCCTACAATTATGATGAATTTTGAGTCATCTATCCATAATTATAAAACTGACCAAGGAAATTAGGTAATCTACGAGATTCAAGGTCGTTTAATTTAAAACCGACCAAGGATACCTATTAGAGCTGTCAAAAGCTGACCTAACCCGCAAACCCGATCTGAACCGTCCGATAATTTTAAGGTCAAGACCCAAAAATTTGAACCCAAAACCCGAAATAAACCGAACCCGAAACCCATTGGGTTGACCGATTTAGTATATTTATAGAATTTATAAATTTTATTTTGAAACTTCTAATATATTTTATTATTAAAATACATAAAAATAATAGGAGTATATTATAACTAAATATTATTATTTAATTACAAATTTGATTTTAATAATCATAAAAAAGGATATTTTAGACCCGCTGGTCAACCCGACCCGATCGAAAACCAGCTACAACCCGACCCGATTGACATGTGACCCATAACGAAACCGAACCCGATTTAAACCGAATCCGAAATGACCGAACCCGAACCCGAACCCGAACCCGACCGACCCGACCCGATTTATAGGCCTAATACCTATGCTTGTCGAGCGACACTAAAGGGATACATCCATCCATAATTATAAAACTAACAGACACATGAACAAGTGAGTTTAACCTCGATCCCCCTTAACATTCAATCGGTTAAATTGCTATTTCAACTATCGATTACTAGGTATCCTCAAGTCAAGTGTATCCTAATATTTGCAGGTTTCCACCTCAACTCTAACCCTATATTCGTTAGACAGAGCAATTGCTAATAAGGAAATCGAGGAAAAATATTTAAAAATAAGAAAATTATTTATTCGAGACTATTATGTATATCTTGCTTTCAATTTTGGTTCATTGGAGGTACTTGGCCATTACACGGGGGAGGGAAATTAAAAAACGCAACCAAATGGTCACTGGCGTCGTCACCTACCAGCTAGACTTGTAAGGCTTGCTAGTTACATTATTACCTATTTACCTTGGGAGGAGACAATTCATGCCAAAATGTGTTGAGTTATGTTTCTTTATTTCTTTACTAAAAATCTTGCTTTAGTTATAAGATAATGATGTGAGATATCTATGACAATGGAGGGTTATAGTCTTATAGATCCCTGTAATCATGAAATAGGCCCACGCTTTCCATCACCACGAACTAAGGTTCATTCTTTAATCTTCTCTTTCACGAGTTGAGAATCCTCTTTTGAAATTTGTTACATATACTAAAACAAGTTAAAACCATATTTTTTGACTCATTAGCAAAACTTGAATCCTACCACTGAAGATGTGAACTGGTTTTGACCAGTCAGGATTGTTGCAAGCCACCAATTGTATACGCATACCAGTAAGTGAGCCCAGCCGCAAGGCTCAACCCAACAAACCCGACAGCGGACCCGAACAAACCCAACAGCGGACCCGAATCGCATGGTATGGAGCAATGATCTTACATTCAAAAGCAAAAACCACAGCATAACTTGTATTGCCTATCTTCAAGTGGTGTTCAAGCCATAGTTCAATTTTAATTGCCATAATATCAACTTGCAATTGCCAGAATCGACTTCAGTATTTTATAAAACGGGCTAGGCGGCCACCTAGGCACTACTCCGGCACCCATCGTCCCGTTTTTGGACTAGGTTGGGTAGGTGGGTTTATGCAGTTATAAATACATATAGTAAACCTGTAGTTTAAGGTTTCCAATCCAGCTAGATGACATAAACTAATACCACTAGTCTTACCAAGAAATGGATTGATGATGGAATTCTCATTTTCTATCTTGGCATAGTGCTACTATGAATTTGCTACTTGGGAGCTTCTCCTCTGACAACCCTCCAAGGACCACCATAGAATATGGGCTTCATCAATGGAACCATCTCTCCTGGGTGTTCTTCCCAGTACTTCTCCTGCAATGCAAGTCCACCGACAATTGATGATTATCAAATGCTCTTCTAGCAATATGTTATATGCTTGTGATTGAATTATAGTGATTACACATGAAAACGAAAAGACTAATAAACGACATTCAATCACAGAAGTAAAAATTTCAGCATAAAAAAAGAACACGACATCTTCTGCAAGGTCTAAGATTATAATGAGATGAATAGTTGAAACAACTGTAAATAGCAACAAGACTACTGACCTTGTAGAGTTGTTCTGTGATGGCTGCACCGACGACGCCTGTATAAAACGCCGCAACATAAATTGTGACAAGAGGCGTGAACGACTTGGGTCGTCTATATGGCTCGATCATATCCCAGAGAATGGTTTTCTCCCACTTATTGTAAACATGATCTGCATACTTCCTCCACAGATAGCTTGTCATAGTGCCAGCGATGGATATACGGGAACAAATGAAGTACCTACGGAATTATCACATCACCATTTAGGAGAAACAAATCCATAGATATAGTAATGAAGTACTCAATGTACTGAAAATTTCATGCAACTTATATGGGGCAACCAACTGAATCACAGCAATTAGCATGAAAATTTTCAATCTCATTCTATAATACCAAGCTCTTTGCACCCTTCCCAACAAAGCTTTTTTTGGAAGGCAAAACACAGTAGACGTTATTAGATAGGATCAATCTCCACAAGATTAACTACCGTGTAAAAGCTACATAAAATAGAAATATCATCACAAATGACACCACTATAGGAATTAGATGGGCATCGGGATGTTAAGAAAGATATCAAATTGGCAGCATCACATTCAATGTGTATATGTGAAATTCCCAGATCACCAACATGAGAAAGACCAAACTGAATTGCCATAGCCTCATCAACTTTTGGGTCAGTGCATTCAAGTTAGTGTTTGGAACTCATCTTCAAAAGTGTACCAGCTGAATCGCGCAAAGCAAAGCCCAATCCAAAACCAGTCCCTCCGGGTAATTTGCCGGCATCAGTATTAAGTTTGAAGAAAACGGGAGTTTGGCAGAGACCAAATACCTAAGCTGCGGGTAGATGGTGATGGGATGGTTGCCGTTGGTGGTGGAAAATTATCGACACAAGCAGAATAATCCTCAACCATACGTAGAAAACTCAAACCGTCTCGTAAAAGTTCAGGATTGAAAGGATCCGGTGAAAAAAAGCTTTGTTACGGATAGTCCACGCAACCCAACAAGTAACAAGTAAATCCGAGACTCCCAATGAACCAAACATGTGCAAAACAGAATGTAGCAAATCAGATATTGAAAATGGTGATGATTTAGCGAAATCAGTAAGTAGCAAGTTGGTCCAAACAACCTGCAAGGAAGAACAATAAACTAGTGCATGATAAAAGGTCTCCGAAGATAAACCACATCGATCACATAAATCGGAGCCTATGATTCTCCTGCAGTAGAGAGTTGATTTGAAACAAAGAGCTTTAGTAGTAAGGCGCCATGAGAAATGCTGCAGTTTTGGAGGTAATTTCAGGCGCCAAATCAAACTCCAAAGAGGTTCAGATGTAGTGACCGTTCCAACACCTTCCTTTCCTAGCCAATATGCAGATTTCACAGAAAAATGACCATTAGAGGATGGTCACCACTTCCTGAAATCAGATGGGTGTCAAGGACTCAAAAGAATTGAAAAAATAAGGGGAATGTCAGCATTGTCAAAGATGGACGAAATCAATTCAGAATCCCAACTGCTAGAATCTGGGTTAATGAAGTTTGAAACTTTCAGGGAACAGTCAACAGAAGTTGGGATGATTGATCTTCAGATGACCCGACCATCTGGGATCCAACAGTCATTCCAAGCAAACACATCCTGTCCAGAGCCTATACACCACACCAACCAATACCTTCCAAAAGAGGGGCTTTTGCACCCCAAATACTTTGCCAAGAGTAACTTGTCGAACTTCCAAGATATGAATCAAGAAAGGAAGAATGACAAAAATAACATGATTGAAGCATTTAATGTAATAAGGATCAAACACAATTTTCTTAAGAAGATTATAGAAAAGAGCTTCTACAGGGAATTTATTCTACAACAAGAACTAAAAGCATCAAACACAATTTTCTTAAGAAGATTACAGAAGTTAAAATGTTTGGTCTCTGAGGCCTATAAAGTTTATAGAAATGAGAGAACAGAACACAAACGAGATTCTTGTTACAAATCACTATCTTTGACAAATTGTTTACCAAGAGCAATAGCCTCAAACAATTGGCATTCATAGAATAACAGACCTGAAAGTGAAAAAACCAACCTAACGAAGCAAAACATAAGCAAATTAACTAACCACAGGAGAACTCATCAGCTAATGAAGTTTGGATGAACTGAAACTAAGATCAAGTAATATGGACTACCTTAAATCTATATGGTGACTTGAGTTCATCAACCAAGGGTTGACAGAGAAGCAAGGATGTATAAAGAATAAATCTCAAGAAAAATTCTCAAGCAAAGGAATTGCTTATAATAGGGCGGCATTTGGATGAGAAGTGTGTCACAATTCACAAATAAAATTCCCATATATATCATCAAATTACAGAATATCTTCACAATTTGCAAAATTATATGACAATAGACATCTAGAACATCATACAATCTCATTCCTTTGCATAGAATAGAGCTATCTCAACTAGCTAAAACTTTTTTCTATATGATACTCTTCACTAGAATTTAGGTTCCAAGTCGAGCTTTTCAAATATTTCAAATGAATACGCACTAAATTAACTCAATCCTGAAGTCGCACCGAATTCCAGACAATCAAATTTTAAACGGGGAATAAGAATCGGCGAGCAGAAGAAGAAAAAGAAGTTTACAGACATAATCTAAAAAATATGCTAATTATAGAAGGGGATGTGCGTACTGAACGGCGACGGCGAGCGACTTTGAACAGGCAACGGAGACCAGAAGCTTTGACACCGCCGTTGGAGGCTTTGAACAGAAGAATACGGAAATGAGATGTCGCTGGTGGTGGAGAGATGGCTTGTCGCCGACGGTGGGTAAGGCGGCGGGGTTTCGGTGACTGGGGTTGGGAATTGGGATGAAAACGGAAAATTGGGATGAAAATTGGCCTTATTTTCTATAATTTTTTTTGAGTAAATTACACAAAACCACCTTTAAAAAACTTAATTTCAGTAAACAACCCATATAAAGAAAAGCTTTTCATTTTTTTTTGATAAGGAAAGAACTTAGGGTGACCGCTAACACGCTAGTGGTCGCCCTAGAGCATCCTGACGGATGAGGGTAAGGAAACCCGGGTCAGCTGCAAGAGGGATGAGGAGACACGCCTAAACGATCTAGCGATGAAGTCCGCCGCAGAATTGCACTCCCGCCTAATGTGAGTAATGCTCCAATCCTGGAAACGGGCCAACAAGCAATGGATGTCCGCACGTAGCAACTCAATCTCCCACGGGCAGCGCCAGTCACCGAGTACGACATTGACCAACTGCAAACTATCGCCTTTGATTTGGATCCGAGGAATACCACGTCTGGTGGCCTCGAGAAGTCCCTGGCGCAAGGTGATGGTCTCGGAGATCAGCACAGACTGTCGACCAATCAGTCCTCCGTCGAAGTGGATGGGAGAGCCACCAGAGTCCCTGAGGATGAATCCAAAGGAGGCCACGCCATCTGCATTAACTGCACCATCAAAATTTAGTTTAATAAAATCACTTTTAGGTTTTTCCCATTTGGTTCGCTTTCTTCCATTCCGACCACATACACTATGGTTACGGGGGCCGAGAGATGAGGCTGCCTCTGCAAGTTTCCAATCCTTAACCTGGTTTCGGGCGAAATCTACGATTTGATAGGCATTTGTCAAGTTAGTTCCGGTGTTGCAATCGAAGATCCTCTTGTTTCTCGAGAACCAGACACTCCACCAAATGTTGGTGAGAAGATCGAATTCCTCTTTTGTTGTCATATTGATTTCCTCCCTGATCTCGTGTGGTTTTCTACAGTTCGGTTGGATCTGGTTGTTGATCCCTCGTAATTTTGAGTCAAAAGAGTTAAGGGTTGCCTTCGTGAGTGGACATTCTATTAATACATGGTAAGTGTCCTTCACCGTGCAGCCACATGCTTCGCAGCCCTGTGTTACCGAAATATGGTTTTCCGCAAGCCTAGTTTTAGTTGGTAGGCCGTTTCGGGCAATTTTCCAGATGAAATTCTTTATTTTAGGAGGGACATTTAGCCGGTTAATCCACTCTAGGTTAATTTTGGGTTCGCCTTTTGATTGGTGGAGCCACTCCATTGCGGAGTGGGTAGAATACCACCCATTTTTGCTTGGTTGCCAATACAATCTATCTGGTATTTTATTAATAGGATTGATGATTTTGGAGATTCTTTCGAGGTACTCCGGCAAGACGACCCAAGCCAGCTTCTTCGTATTCCAAGAGTTGTCCTCCCGGAGGTAAGCCTCAACCGGCTCCTCCCAATCAATAAAATTTTCGGCCTCGGGTTTTGGGTTGAGGAAACCATTACCGGTCCAGTTATCTTTCCAGAATCTGATGGTTTTACCATCCCCCACTTGCCATATAAGGCCCTTTACGAAGAGATCTCTTAGGCCAACAAGTTTTGCCCATTGCCAGGATGTGTTTTGTTTTTACTTATAGTTTAGGATACTTTCCGTTTTAAGGTATTTTTCAGTCACAATTTTGACCCAGAGGTTGTGTGGTTCCGCTAAAATTTTCCAAAGTAGCTTCATTTGCAGAGCTTGGTTCATCTCCCCGCTTTTGCTATTCCCAACCCCCTGTGGTCGGGGGGCGATGGATAGAATTCCAACTAATCAGAGGCTTATAGTTGTTGTCATTGCAAGACACGGAAGATGCTTGCAAGCTCCGCATAATTTTAATAATCATAAAAATCGATGTTCTTTATCTGTGGGGTCGAACCGAACGCGCACAAAACCCAACGACCCGACCCAATTAACCCATAAATTTTAATAACCCAAACTTGCTGGTCTCGAAATGATTGAACCGGAACGAACCCGATTAACATTTCTATTCTCCATACATAGATAAAGTCCTTCAAAAATTCGAGTTATAAATTCATATCTATATTTTCGTAATAATAAAAAAATTCGATACTTTTGATTTTCTAAACCCGCAATAATCTTGTAACACCCCCTTCCTACCCTGGAGGTATTACCGCCAGTAACCTCGATTAAGACTAAACCGAAGCTACCCAAGACTTTAAACTGACTGAACAAACTAAAACAAACATTACAGCGGAATAAAAACAATTGGTCTTATACAAATCTTAACCCAAAAAGAATAAATAAATAGAACAACCTTCTAGTTGAACAAAATCTTCATCCAGTCTTCCTTAAGCTCTTATTTCTGAAACTCAGCTTCACTTTGAAGTAGTTCAACCATGATCTTCACTCAAGTATAACCATTGAAAACCTTTCTTCAACTTCTGGAGCTTCAAACATCTGAATCCGCCTCTTGAATCAACTTCCAAGAAGAACCTGATGTATCGAATACAACGGTGGACAACAGCCGACCATATAAAAGAAAAGAAAATGGACGGGTTAGTCTAATGAAAGACTAGCAAGCGGAGAATCTAACTTGGTTCTTATGGTTGTAACTAAACATATTGGCATCCAAATCCGAATAGACTCGGATTTGATCCAACAGTTAGCAGTCTTATAGAGAATAAGAAGAAGACTCGTATAATCAAGAGAGAGAACACCACCGCTTGTGGTTTCTTTTAAGAAGCATAAACAATTGTTGGGAACTCATATTAATCACATAACATCTTGAAAAGTCTCCATCGACTAATCAGATTCACTTAATCAAATTTTGATTAAGAATCATTCATAACCGGGAGTAAGAATGGTTATTGAATAGACTAACCATTCGGGTACATTAATGTGCCTAACGCACTTATCTTTATTACTTTCAGAACTTTTCACAAACATGTTGGTAACTTTTAAGCGGCTAAAACCGCAGAGAATCCACCTGTACATGGAGACGCCAAGATGAGAGGGATTATTTCAACCATGATCATTGACGAACACTTAGTACCAATTTGCACGTAGCTAGAGTGCATAAACACATCCTCCAGCGTTGAGTGAGGTATGAGTCATGACCCGAATGTTGGGATATGATAGTAACGAGCTAAACCTCCCAACATAGACTGTGTTATAAAGAGGTCATCGGAGACTTGGCTCCTACCCCTGAAAAACTAACTTACTTCACCATAATGTCTCAGCATGAGACAACATACAAGGCCACACATAACGGACCTAAATCCAGTTCTAACGCGAAACTGAATAAACAACATGGTCATTATTTCTAACAAATATAACGACCTATCATATTTTATTAATCATACAAGTTGTTCCCAACGCAAATATTAAATGGGATCCAATTCCTCATTTAATAACAATAACGCAAGAGAGAATCGTCCACTTGCCTTATAAGGCGTGCTCGACGTCCTTAGCAATTCCAACAGTAATCTGTATCATCCCTCTGACAAATAAAACAAAAGGATTTCTCAACAACGAGCTCACAGAAACACTTCTTAGTTGTATTCTCAACTCCTACAACTTCCTAATCGATAAACGATTTAATTTCCGAATATCGATATATAATAAATCCTTAGTTATCATGCTTCAAGGAGCCATCTTGGCGGAATTATAACTAATTATCCGCTTCACTTTTGAAACAATTTTCTAAATAAAAATTGTTCATCAACAACAGTTCTTAAAGATTACCAAATCTCGGATCAAACGGATTAACAACGAATCCTGAGTAATTATCCGAAGTTCTTTACCTGCCAATCGGTAACCAAAACTTGTCTTCGCTATAACGGAAGATCCGGACATCCGTTTCACGAGCGGTTCGAACATGTGGAACTGTATCAACGTCAAGATTATAAAAACCACAAATTTAACTAGCAAAGCGGAGTCGAAAGACCCTTACGGTGGCTCCGTAATCAACCCGCTAATTAATTTCGATCGTATATACCTTCACTCGAGCCCATGGCTCGTTTGGCTCGATCCCCGAGCCCGAGGGTGGCTGGGCGTTGCCCGACGGCAGTCATCTTGATGGGTGGTGGTCGGACAAGACAACGGTCGCCGGCGGCGTCACTTTGACGAGGTAAAGAAGACCGGCGGTGAAGCGTCTTTCTCCCCGAGTCCGGCGTTCCGACCTGATTCCTCTCCTTCCATGAACATGGCAGCAGCTGCCCAAGATGAAGAAGAAGAAGGTGAGAGGTGGAGGAGAGCTAGAGGAAGAAGGAGGTGGAAGGGAAAGGGGGAAAAGATTGCCGGCGGTGTTGAATTCGGTTTCCCCGAGTCCCTCGTTCCGTCCTAATCTTCTCCTCTGATTCCTTTGAAAAAAAACGAGCCCTTTGAATAGTCTATCTCAATGTTTCCTTCCTTATTAAGCAAATGAGAAGATAAGTTTTAAAACTCAAAACCCGTCTCGGAACGGGACTCGCGTTAAAGCGATAAAATTATGTACCTCGGGTGGAAAAACTTACTAAACGAAAAACGTCCCGTAAATTATGTAGACCAATAAAATCAATTTTCCATGATTTTATCTTGCTACCTTCAATTTTTAGGGCTTCCGTTTCGTATTTTAAATCCTTTACAGTACATAATTAAAAAGACGGCTTATCCAATAAATATTCTTTTTCCACTGGAAAATCCTAGAATTCACACCAATCTATAAAATCATTTCTTTGTGATTTTAGGATGTCACCAACAATTTTCTAGGAGTTAATCTCCAACAAAAATATTGGATTAAGCGTTAAAACAGACCAAAAAGGTTAAAAGGATATCGGAGAAAAATTCAAAAATATCCATAAAAACCGTAGTTATTACAAATCTAACCTATTAATCCTTAAATTTTAACGATCCAAACTTGTAATTAACCCAATCTTAAAATGATCGAATTCGAACCAATCCTATTAGCCTATTTATTCTTCAAATATAGATAGATTCTTATAAAAATTTGAACTAGAAAATCATATTCTATATTGACCAAAGAGGAAATAAGAGAGTGTGGACGTATTTCCCCTTTCCCTTTCCTCTTTCCCCCGTATAAACTTAAACAATGAACAACATCAATCCTAAAATCCCAAATCTCATCTATATATGATAAACTAAACCAATTTGGTATAGAAATCCTTCTTCTAAACATAACGATAGATTAAACCAATTTGGGTTACTTTTAGGATTGATGTTGTTCATTGTTTAAGTTCGGCAAGCTTTCATGCAGATAAGACAAGTGAAGGTGCTCTTCTTCTGTGTATATTGAGCTTTCATAACTTGCATGAACTGACGTGTTCTGTGGACTCTTAACACATGTTTCCAAAAATGTATAAAAAAATTAGGGGTATTTAAGAAAAGTGTCAAAGACCAACAATTTATTGAGAAAAAAGTAAACCGTAGATATCAATATATTTAATACTTACCACAATTTCACCATATCGAGTGTATGCTGTTCTATTGGCAGAATATCTATATGAAAAGCCCATCCACCATAAGCTTCAACTATTGGTTACCTTATTCTTTGAAAGCAATGAAATGTCACTAAGTGGCCCTTGTATTGTGTAAACTTGAAGATATGAATTAGACAATTGTATTACCTCACAAAAACTAAGAACATCAAGAAAGCCTTACTGTGTTGCTCACGTATAAATTCATGCAGCTCAACTAACCTTGGCGAACCAATTCTTGGCTCTCCAATCTATATATTTATAAGGGTTCACCATTATTTGCTATAATACATATTTACATAGTGAATAATATCAAAGGAGAGGTTACATTAACAGCATGTTAAGCTCTTTATCATCTCCAAGAAATATTGGCTAAAAAGAAGGCGGTTTTCATAAGCTAAACACATTAGTAATACAAGTCGCAGCCTGTATTAACTACACGCATGTGCCAAATTGAAATGTTATTCCAATAATCTTACATCAAGGGAAAGCCCTTACAGCCGAGCCTGTAAACAATTGGTGAGTAACTGTAACATTAGAGTGTTGATGATAAGAAACCCCCCCTTTTTGAACCAAAAACATATGGAAACCAATGAGCGATGAGCCAACTTCGTCGATGGCTAGAGACTTCGTTTGATATCCGTTTTGGGTGATTCGAGCGAAACTTGGAAGTCCTCACCGCCCTCTATCTACTGTTGGCAACAGATCTATAAGTAGTTGAGGGAAGACGGAGAACGAAGGCGATGAAAATCAATTGTCGAAGCTGAATTTCTGGGGAAAAGAAACCAGCAGCGAAGTTGGTCGGGAACGCTTGTTCATTGACTTCGGGCGGCTACACCAGGGATGGTGTGGCGACTGAACATGCTACATCTAATCCTAGGAAGCACCCTCTCTCTATTGTTTTTGGTTTAGGACGGAGAGATTGCCGGACAACGCCGCACGAAGCCCCCGAAAATAGCTCATCACCATTTCAAATAAAATCTGGAAAATCAGTTCGGAATCCAAAAATTATCGTTTCAGCTCGATTCTTGATCAAATCAAGTCCAATATTTTGAGGTCTATTGTAGAGGATGTTCTCCTCGTTATTTCAAGCTTTGAATCAACAAATTTAGTTGAGAAACGAACCCGCAATCGATTTTTGAAATTTTGGTTGAGTTATTCCAACGACCTGAAAGTCGAGCTACATGCCCGCCTTCACCGGCTCTTGGTGGCAACGTCGGACAAGGGCGGCGTAGTTATTGAAGATATCAACAACACAAATTAGAGGAATTTACTTAATTGGGTTTGAAATCGGGCTGAGGAATTGGAATTTCGGGCGCGGCTGCTGTTGGGGACGGGCCGAGATGGTCCAACTGGAGGCCGGAGGCGTCGGCTACTGTTAGGCCGGAGGAGAAAAATTACACCAGACAAAAATTCGCATGTGAAGTTCTTGTGCAAGGATGCTGGAATTGGGAACAAAGGGAGAGATAGAGATGGATGATGTGGTGCTGTTGAGAAGGGGAAGGCAAAATGGCGTTTTGGTGAATTTGTTAAAATGGGCATGGTTTTTTCGGGTATACACTGTTTTTATGAGTTTTAGCACTTTGCCTCGTACGCTTTTATGGTAAAAAAATATAATAAAGATATATACCGCTAGTTGTAATATGAATCATATAATATGGTGGCGTTGAGGACAAAAATGGGGACATGTCTTGGAGAAACCCAAATGTGATTAGCCCGGTTAAACAAATGAAACCTTGGAACCCGGATATGCAAATTCTCTAAAGCCTTGGCCTTTCAAAAGGGCACGATCGTGTGCGTTATTCGCACGTACAACGGAATGTATTACTCCGTATCAAGTCGATTTACAATATCTATAAAGCTAGTAATATTTAGAATTCAACATATATTAATTATCTTTTCATTTTTTGAAACATTTGAATTACACCGCATTTTTGTTTTGAACTAAGCAAAGCAAACATTGGGTAACTTATTTAATACAAGGCAAATCTAAATCATCGCAGCCGATGATCTTAAGAAAGTCCAACAATGAAGGTTGTTGACAAGAAGAATGAAAAGTAAACAAATGATCTTGTATCCTTGTTCTTGACTGGAAGCAAGAAACGGCTTGGCAAAATAGAAGGACGTTGAAATGTCTTCTTGCCAAAAAGTCAGCAGCTTGATTATATTTCCTGTAACAATAAAAAAAACATGTGGAATGTGCAAAGCTAGATTCTGGGTGACAGAAATAATAGAATCAATTTCCCAAAGAACTTTTCAAACTTGTTTTAAAGAATTGATAACAATTAAATTGTCATCGTCTATGATAAGGTTAGAAAGGTTCATAGATACTGCTACGGTTAGTCCTTCAAGCAAAGAAAGAGCCTAAACTTATAAGACAGAAGTAGAAGCAGGTAAGGAGCATCTATTTAAACCTAAAATTTGACTATGACTGTCCCGAATAATGAAACCAGCAGAGGTAAAAGAATTCATGAGTGACTATAACTCCAATATTTGCACTTTCTATTTCTTCATCAATTTGAGAAGTAAATTTGTCTCTTTATGTTGAAGTCAAATGAGTCAATCGGAGGGAATGGCTTGATCCCGAGGGAATGGCTTGGAGGAGTGTGGGTGGAAAATCTAAGGTGGCAGTTGATTATTTTTGCAAACTCTTTACCTCTTGTAACACCCCTATTTTATCTTAAGGTATATTACCGCCAGTGATCCCAGATTAATCTACCTAGAACCACCCAAGGCTTTAAAAACACATAACTTAAATGAAATTGACTCAAAAACGAAAATATTATTAAAAAGAATCATAATTCATTACAATCAATTTTTTTTTTGCATTAGATATAGCAGTGGAAAGAAAACTTCTTTTCTAAAAAGGAAATATTGAAAATGCGAGAGTGCTTCAAGGAAGACTCATATGATGATGAGTTCCTTGGCTTAAAGAGAGAAAGAGAGCCAGTGCACCACCTTTTGGATGTGTTGCTCTTGGAGAAGATTCTTCCTTCCTTCAACCTTGTCTTGCCTTGATCTTCAAGTCTTGAAACTACTCCTTCCAACGTGTACCTCCTCTTGAATACTTCCACTTAGGGATTTGATCCTTCCTCGATATGTCCACTTATTTCGTCCATCTTTGGATCCTTGGTCTTTGAGAAACACGCCTTTGCAACCTGATGTCCGAACATGCAAGAAAAAGAAGAGAGTGGACGGGTTAGTCTAATAAAAGACTAGCAAGTGAATGGCGGCTAAGGTATTAACGAAACATGTTGGTATCGATCTCCAATGATGGTGATTGGTCGATAATCCAACAGTTAATACTTCCATCGAAAAAAAAGGCTAGGAAATTCCGAGATAAGTTTGCTATTACGAGGATGTGCTTCCATTAGGAAGTAAGTCAAGCTCTTACCCAAGAGAAAAGAAATACAAGATTTCTTTGGAGATAAGAAACCAATAGAGTAGGGTTCCATGAAAAGGAAATATTCATGAGGGCTTTTAGGATGTCACCAACAATTTTCTAGGATTTAATCTCCAACAAAAATATTGGATTAAGCGTTAAAACAGACCAAAAAGGTTAAAAGGATATCGGAGAAAAATTCAAAAATATCCATAAAAACCGCAGTTATTACATTAGTACCCCCTTAAAAATGGTTTCGTCCTCGAAACCAAGGAGAACTCGGATCACAAGGAAGGATTGCACAAACATACACACACAACCACTACAAACCTATACAGAAGTTTGTAGTACCCCCTTAAAAAAAAACATACTGCTACTTCTGCACCAAGTACAATCAACCATTGCTTAGTTACCAAACTCCTTCTTTACAATATTCACTGACTTTGGAAAATGAATCAGCATTTCCTGTCTGGTTCTGGAAGTCTTTTCTCCACTTCCATTTTTAGGTCAAGGTAACCTAATCAAAGATATTTTCCCATTCACGATTCAACCTGACCCTTCTTCATAGGGGTCATTTGGTTGAATATACATCTTATTATTGTTGAGTACATGAGATATATTGAACGCATACTATCAAGGAAAACACCACGGATAGAATGCACTAAAGGTGGCAATGCCAACCGATAAACAAACTTACCAGTTCTTTCCAGTATCTCAAAAGATCCAACATAGCGAGCATTTACGTTGTCTCGCATTCCCCAACGGAATATGCCTTTCAAGGCGAATACCAGAACAAAAACATTGTTCCTTACAATGAACTTAACATGGTCTCAAATTAAAACAACACACGATTGTTGTCGATTTGAGCAGTTAGCACCCTTGGTCGTTCTAGAGCGATATCAACTGTTGTTCTCTTGGCCAAATCTGGCCCATGAAGAACCTTGTCAGTGTTGTCATTCCAACAAATTGACACCAACACTTACAGCCTTACAAAGCCTCAAAAAAATCACTTTCTTTATCATGAACTCAAAAATTCTTGTATGTGAATTCACTCAAACTCAAATTACCATTCCAACTCGTGTGGAATTCAGAATACATGTCCTCGGGGGTTTGAATTTGTTTCTTTGCATTGTTCATCGTTTTGATGAGGAAAGTCATCACTAGAATTCAATTTACTCCGTAAAGCTTGATGTCACTCCTTTCAAAGCTTTGACATGGACCATCCATCTCAATCAGAGATAATAAATCTTCGGAGTTTTATGAGGATCAAAAACTTCATGCATGAACACCTCAGCTGACTTATGTACTTTCTAAGTCATCTTAATTGCATTAAAATGAACACTCTAGGTGAGTTTATTAACAACCTCCATATTGAATCCTTCTTTCATTAAGTCTTGAACGACTAATGACAAGAATCCATTGTAATATCTTCCTACTTCCATTCTGAAACAGGAAGAGACTATAACATTCTATCTGGTCTTCTATGCTCAAACAAGAATTCCAGACAAACCAAACATATCAAAACAAACTTGGTGACATTTCGCTTCATGTCAGACCATCATTATCTCAAATCCTTATACGTTTACTTGTTCCAAAATGAACTAATTAAGCAAATAAATATGCTTCCTTTGAAATAAGCTTTCAAAACTCATCAACAACAGATACACATGAACAGTTTCAAAAACAAGGCTATCCATAATCTTGAATAACAAATCCCGGTGTCTTACCTTCTAGATCTTCTCCATTGATCTTACATAATATTACTTTCCCATTCTACTTTTCCTTGATCTGGTCAACAGATTTTGAATAAAATCCTAGGGTATTCACACAACCTTGTTGTCATCCAAACTAAACCTTTAGTCCTTCTCAAATTAGTTTCTTTACAAGGATTACTTAAAATCCTTACTCAATTTCCTTTTTGAGATAAAATCTCAATATTGTCTTAACCAAGAACGTGAGATTCATCCAACACATGAAAAGGTAATAACCTATCTTGTCAATCTTTTACATCTTTTTCTCAACCAAAACTCAGCTTGGGCATACTGACATTCAAAAGTAGTTATCTTACTCAACCACTTCAAACTACACTCTTACACATTACTATACCAACATATTGGACAATAATACCTTTAGTCCAATAATTTCCAACAAAATTGTCTCCATTGACAATTTTCAGTCTTTTTCATCAAAGAACTGTTTAGACTTCACTTAACATTTTGACTTGTTGAGCAACCTAACTCTTAGGATTAAAAACATATCCTCACGGGTCCACTCTCTATATCCAACAACTTATCAGGCTGAGATTGAATATCAATACTAATTTACATATCCAAACTCCAGACCCATTGGAGTTCTGCTTAAAGTCCTCACTTGACTATCTTATCTCAAAGAGATTTAAGTTTTCAAAACAACCTGAAAACAAATAACAACAAATGGAGAAATTACTAGTACATCCTTTATTCCAAAGAAAGGATTACTACATATCATTCCTTAGAAAGGGTTCCATTCCAGGAGTTCATATCAACTTACTTTTAAGGACACTTTTGCTAAAAAGGCTATGACTTTCTTAGGTCATGACGTTAACCAAGATGAACTACTAGCAAACTGCTTAGAGAATTCCAATAATCGTTGACTGAAAACAATCCCAAACTTTTAGAGAAGTACGGAGTTACTCCATGCTCTTCAGAGACTAACACAGATTTGTAAAGAATCTTACCAAATTTCTTTACTTATAATCGAACTGTTTTGGGAAGTTTAACCATATTCCTTAAATTGTATAGGATACCAAGGATATACTAACTCAAAGGAGTTTTACAAGATAGCTGATATAGCAATTGCTATACTAGAAAACTCTCGTCTTTGAATCCCAATAACTTCACTTGAGAGAAACTTATATGATTACCAACTCATACTAGAAACTATTCTTTAAAACCCAAGGAATTATGTGATCTTATTCCACCATGTGATCAAGATGGGAAACAAAATTAAACATAATCCTTTACTGTATTTTCATAGGAATAAGACATGTAATCTTGCCTTACCATGTGATCAAGATGGAAGACAGATCACATTCTTACTCACCACCATGAAAACCGTAGAAAAATTTATTCATGAATCCTTTATAACAAACTACCATTACTTTTAGAAATTCATACTTGAATTCTATAAAGTCCAAAGAATTTTCTCAAAAGAGAAAATCATGAAACGATCTCAACTATCCTTAAATCATAACAACTTGACAGGGACTCGACATAGGTTACTAACATACTTGCTTTAACTTTGAATACTGTGGAAACAAAGAATAGCTATTCTCTTGAAGAATTGGGCGCGTCAAGCCAATGCATCGATTAAAATTACTGACCTTATCTTAATGATGCTACTAACGCTTTGCCCTAGTTCTGTGCTGACATTTGCACCTTAGCTGGCCTTACCAACTTGACCAAAGTTTTGAATCAAAACTGAGCCTCAAAGGACCTAAGACAATCCAATTCACTTCTGAGCCCCACATTTTCCCTCGAATGTGACACTTCATTCCCTTCTCAAGGTAGAACTTGATGACATACCTTGACTTTTCTTAATTAGACATACATGCTAGACTTTTCTATACTCCATAGTATTGAGTAATCTCTGCCTGATTTAACTCAATCTTAGTCCAACTTAACTTCACGAGTTTCATAAAAGAGTTGATCACTCCAATTCACTTACTTGCAAACCTTAGGGAAAATGTGATTCCGACATCTTCATACTCATAGCAAAGATTCTTCTTCGATCATTCTCAACTTGTATGCCTCCTTGACATACTACTTTAAAGTTATGCAAATATGATCCATTGACAAAATTCAATACTTGAGTTCATCCATTCACAAGACAACGAGCCTTCTGCAAGTGAATCTTCATATAAATTCTGATATCCAAAAGTAAACTATCAAACTCTTCTGATGAGTTTAAGGACTTTCAATCCTCTTATAACTTAATCTTCTCGATAAAAAAAATGAACTTTCAAACTTTGCATCTAGTTCAAAAGATTCAATCCATATACCTCTCTATATATAATGAAGGACCTTTAATTTCCAATTTCCTTTAACAGAAGAATGAATGCACATGGCCAAACAAGATATTCTTGAACCTTTCCCAATTCAACATTGGTGAACAAACTAAACTTCTCCATGATTCCCTGGTCTTCTTACTTAACCATAAGGAGATTGCATATACCTTTTTATTAGCTCAAGCTCAAACCACATTGCAAAGGAAGAACTTGTGGTTAGGAGACTTGCCGACAACTTAATAGTTTCGCCAGTACCACCTTAGACATTAGGTTTGACTATTATAAAATCTTCAAAACCCAAACACAAATGAAATTATCCCTTCAGCGATAAGGGCTAAGCCTTATCGACCACAATATTGAATGATTGATATTTTTCTCTCAACCGATTAAAATATCAAAGGCAACCATGCCAAAATCATTCCTTGAATGATCTTCTCAAAACTGAACTTTATCATTTCCATCCTTGAAGAAACATAAGCCAATACCATTTGCAAATTAGAACATCTCAAGGCTGTTTTCATTACTAGTCCATTATAGACCTCAAGTCTTTTCTCATTATCCCGAGTTGGGTATCACACAACGAAACTCCAATAACGTTGTCACATAGGTTAGTCATCTAGATATTAACAACTCATGTAATCAATTAACACTTGTGCTAAGTAGTTAATTGAACATAAACACATTACTAATGAACTTTTACCTGTTCAATCCATTTTAACCAATTAACCTTATTCACAACAAGCTTGATAATTAACCACTTGTTCACAACTTAAACTAAACCAGCATTCTTCCTTTCTTTCTTACTATAATCATAAGAAATTCACATTCCATTTAGGATCCTCAATCCTCTTAACTCAAAGGATAACAACATATATGAAAATCCAAGTTTGAACACTATCAGGTTAAAAATTGGATTGTATTTCCAATAGATTAACAATTCAATCGATCCAACACTTGAGCACTTCAAATCTCTTTAACTTCCCACTGGGCAAAGAAAAGTACAGAATATCCATGATTCTATACTATAGAGTCACAAACATAGTTGTTGAAGAAAGTTTCCAAAGACAATCCTTTTCTTTTCAGGATTCTCTTATATCACCTCATGATCCATACTGATCTTTTTAGAATCACTCAAGACTCATAAGATTTTCCAAATCTCAACATTGAGAAGTAGAGGTTCCAACTCCAAACTTCTATTGATAATCGAATTTCAACCAAATTCAGAAATTCCTAAGAAATATTCTCGGGAAAACTCTTACTCTTCAAAGAAACTTACTTTAAAAAATTTCCTTTTTAAAGACAGCACTTGAACTTTCATATCTCAAGAAAAGAATTTAACAATTTCTTTCACATAACTTTGAATCATGAACTTTCTAACAAAAATTCTTAACTTGAAATCTTCCATCATACGAGCTTAAAATAGGAAACCTTCATAATAGAAAATCTTTATGAAGTAGAATACTTAACTTCAAAATCTCATAAGAAGTTTCCTAATATGGAAGAAACGACGAGGCACACCCAATTCAGACTCTCAAGAGAGAATAGGAATTCATTGAGAACTTGGTCTAGAACCGGTTCAACTTTAGGAATCTTCACCTAATCTTACTTTGGATCCTTCTCGGAATCCATTCCCATCTCCAGGAAATCAAATGTCCACCATAGGACCTTTTTCACAAAAGCCATTACAAACTTATTGTCTCATGTTCTCCAATTCCCTTTTCTCCTTCTATCTCTTCACGAGTCTAACCTCCAATCTTAACCACTTTCCATAAATGGTTCAAAGATAACACCAATATAGAATTGTCCATAACTCTATATGGAAGATGAAAGTCTTAAGAAAGACTTAGGAACTTTTAGATCTGATACCACTTCTGTAACACCCCCTTCCTACCCTGGAGGTATTACCGCCAGTAACCTCGATTAAGACTAAACCGAAGCTACCCAAGGCTTTAAACTGACTGAACAAACTAAAACAAACATTACAGCGAAATAAAAACAATTGGTCTTATACAAATCTTAACCAAAAAAGAATAAATAAATAGAACAACCTTCTAGTTGAACAAAATCTTCATCCAGTCTTCCTTAAGCTCTTATTTCTGAAACTCAGCTTCACTTTGAAGTAGTTCAACCATGATCTTCACTCAAGTATAACCATTGAAAACCTTTCTTCAACTTCTGGAGCTTCAAACATCTGAATCCGCCTCTTGAATCAACTTCCAAGAAGAACCTGATGTATCGAATACAACGGTGGACAACAGCCGACCATATAAAAGAAAAGAAAATGGACGGGTTAGTCTAATGAAAGACTAGCAAGAGGAGAATCTAACTTGGTTCTTATGGTTGTAACTAAACATATTGGCATCCAAATCCGAATAGACTCGGATTTGATCCAACAGTTAGCAGTCTTATAGAGAATAAGAAGAAGACTCGTATAATCAAGAGAGAGAACACCACCGCTTGTGGTTTCTTTTAAGAAGCATAAACAATTGTTGGGAACTCATATTAATCACATAACATCTTGAAAAGTCTCCGTCGACTAATCAGATTCACTTAATCAAATTTTGATTAAGAATCATTCATAACCGGGAGTAAGAATGGTTATTGAATAGACTAACCATTCGGGTACATTAATGTGCCTAACGCACTTATCTTTATTACTTTCAGAACTTTTCACAAACATGTTGGTAACTTTTAAGCGGCTAAAACCGCAGAGAATCCACCTGTACATGGAGACGCCAAGATGAGAGGGATTATTTCAACCATGATCATTGACGAACACCTAGTACCAATTTGCACTTAGCTAGAGTGCATAAACACCTCCTCCAGCGTTGAGTGAGGTATGAGTCATGACCCGAATGTTGGGATATGATAGTAACGAGCTAAACCTCCCAACATAGACTGTGTTATAAAGAGGTCATCGGAGACTTGGCTCCTACCCCTGAAAAACTAACTTACTTCACCATAATGTCTCAGCATGAGACAACATACAAGGCCACACATAACGGACCTAAATCCAGTTCTAACGCGAAACTAAATAAACAACATGGTCATTATTTCTAACAAATATAACGACCTATCATATTTTATTAATCATACAAGTTGTTCCCAACGCAAATATTAAATGGGATCCAATTCCTCATTTAATAACAATAACGCAAGAGAGAATCGTCCACTTGCCTTATAAGGCGTGCTCGACGTCCTTAGCAATTCCAACAGTAATCTGTATCATCCCTCTGACAAATAAAACAAAAGGATTTCTCAACAACGAGCTCACAGAAACACTTCTTAGTTGTATTCTCAACTCCTACAACTTCCTAATCGATAAACGATTTAATTTCCGAATATCGATATATAATAAATCCTTAGTTATCATGCTTCAAGGAGCCATCTTGGCGGAATAATAACTAATTATCCGCTTCACTTTTGAAACAATTTTCTAAATAAAAATTGTTCATCAACAACAGTTCTTAAAGATTACCAAATCTCGGATCAAACGGATTAACAACGAATCCTGAGTAATTATCCGAAGTCCTTTACCTGCCAATCGGTAACCAAAACTTGTCTTCGCTATAACGGAAGATCCGAACGTCCGTTTCACGAGCGGTTCGAACATGTGGAACCGTATCAACGTCAAGATTATAAAAACCACAAATTTAACTAGCAAAGCGGAGTCGAAAGACCCTTACGGTGGCTCCGTAATCAACCCGCTAATTAATTTCGATCGTATATACCTTCACTCGAGCCCATGGCTCGTTTGGCTCGATCCCCGAGCCCGAGGGTGGCTGGGCGTTGCCCGACGGCAGTCCTCTTGATGGGTGGTGGTCGGACAAGACAACGGTCGCCGGCGGCGTCACTTTGACGAGGTAAAGAAGACCGGCGGTGAAGCGTCTTTCTCCCCGAGTCCGGCGTTCCGACCTGATTCCTCTCCTTCCATGAACATGGCAGCAGCAGCCCAAGATGAAGAAGAAGAAGGTGAGAGGTGGAGGAGAGCTAGAGGAAGAAGGAGGTGGAAGGGAAAGGGGGAAAAGATTGTCGGCGGTGTTGAATTCGGTTTCCCCGAGTCCCTCGTTCCGTCCTAATCTTCTCCTCTGATTCCTTTGAAAAAAAACGAGCCCTTTGAATAGTCTATCTCAATGTTTCCTTCCTTATTAAGCAAATGAGAAGATAAGTTTTAAAACTCAAAACCCGTCTCGGAACGGGACTCGCGTTAAAGCGATAAAATTATGTACCTCGGGTGGAAAAACTTACTAAACGAAAAACGTCCCGTAAATTATGTAGACCAATAAAATCAATTTTCCATGATTTTATCTTGCTACCTTCAATTTTTAGGGCTTCCGTTTCGTATTTTAAATCCTTTACAGTACATAATTAAAAAGACGGCTTATCCAATAAATATTCTTTTTCCACTGAAAAATCCTAGAATTCACACCAATCTATAAAATCATTTCTTTGTGATTTTAGGATGTCACCAACAATTTTCTAGGATTTAATCTCCAACAAAAATATTGGATTAAGCGTTAAAACAGACCAAAAAGGTTAAAAGGATATCGGAGAAAAATTCAAAAATATCCATAAAAACCGTAGTTATTACAAATCTAACCTATTAATCCTTAAATTTTAACGATCCAAACTTGTAATTAACCCAATCTTAAAATGATCGAATTCGAACCAATCCTATTAGCCTATTTATTCTTCAAATATAGATAGATTCTTATAAAAATTTGAACTAGAAAATCATATTCTATATTGACCAAAGAGGAAATAAGAGAGTGTGGACATATTTCCCCGTTCCCTTTCCTCTTTCCCCCGTATAAACTTAAACAATGAACAACATCAATCCTAAAATCCCAAATCTCATCTATATATGATAAACTAAACCAATTTTGTATAGAAATCCTTCTTCTAAACATAACGATAGATTAAACCAATTTGGGTTACTTTTAGGATTGATGTTGTTCATTGTTTAAGTTCGGCAAGCTTTCATGCAGATAAGACAAGTGAAGGTGCTCTTCTTCTGTGTATATTGAGCTTTCATAACTTGCATGAACTGACGTGTTCTGTGGACTCTTAACACATGTTTCCAAAAATGTATAAAAAAATTAGGGGTATTTAAGAAAAGTGTCAAAGACCAACAATTTATTGAGAAAAAAGTAAACCGTAGATATCAATATATTTAATACTTACCACAATTTCACCATATCGAGTGTATGCTGTTCTATTGGCAGAATATCTATATGAAAAGCCCATCCACCATAAGCTTCAACTATTGGTTACCTTATTCTTTGAAAGCAATGAAATGTCACTAAGTGGCCCTTGTATTGTGTAAACTTGAAGATATGAATTAGACAATTGTATTACCTCACAAAAACTAAGAACATCAAGAAAGCCTTACTGTGTTGCTCACGTATAAATTCATGCAGCTCAACTAACCTTGGCGAACCAATTCTTGGCTCTCCAATCTATATATTTATAAGGGTTCACCATTATTTGCTATAATACATATTTACATAGTGAATAATATCAAAGGAGAGGTTACATTAACAGCATGTTAAGCTCTTTATCATCTCCAAGAAATATTGGCTAAAAAGAAGGCGGTTTTCATAAGCTAAACACATTAGTAATACAAGTCGCAGCCTGTATTAACTACACGCATGTGCCAAATTGAAATGTTATTCCAATAATCTTACATCAAGGGAAAGCCCTTACAGCCGAGCCTGTAAACAATTGGTGAGTAACTGTAACATTAGAGTGTTGATGATAAGAAACCCCCCCTTTTTGAACCAAAAACATATGGAAACCAATGAGCGATGAGCCAACTTCGTCGATGGCTAGAGACTTCGTTTGATATCCGTTTTGGGTGATTCGAGCGAAACTTGGAAGTCCTCACCGCCCTCTATCTACTGTTGGCAACAGATCTATAAGTAGTTGAGGGAAGACGGAGAACGAAGGCGATGAAAATCAATTGTCGAAGCTGAATTTCTGGGGAAAAGAAACCAGCAGCGAAGTTGGTCGGGAACGCTTGTTCATTGACTTCGGGCGGCTACACCAGGGATGGTGTGGCGACTGAACATGCTACATCTAATCCTAGGAAGCACCCTCTCTCTATTGTTTTTGGTTTAGGACGGAGAGATTGCCGGACAACGCCGCACGAAGCCCCCCGAAAATAGCTCATCACCATTTCAAATAAAATCTGGAAAATCAGTTCGGAATCCAAAAATTATCGTTTCAGCTCGATTCTTGATCAAATCAAGTCCAATATTTTGAGGTCTATTGTAGAGGATGTTCTCCTCGTTATTTCAAGCTTTGAATCAACAAATTTAGTTGAGAAACGAACCCGCAATCGATTTTTGAAATTTTGGTTGAGTTATTCCAACGACCTGAAAGTCGAGCTACATGCCCGCCTTCACCGGCTCTTGGTGGCAACGTCGGACAAGGGCGGCGTAGTTATTGAAGATATCAACAACACAAATTAGAGGAATTTACTTAATTGGGTTTGAAATCGGGCTGAGGAATTGGAATTTCGGGCGCGGCTGCTGTTGGGGACGGGCCGAGATGGTCCAACTGGAGGCCGGAGGCGTCGGCTACTGTTAGGCCGGAGGCCGGAGGAGAAAAATTACACCAGACAAAAATTCGCATGTGAAGTTCTTGTGCAAGGATGCTGGAATTGGGAACAAAGGGAGAGATAGAGATGGATGATGTGGTGCTGTTGAGAAGGGGAAGGCAAAATGGCGTTTTGGTGAATTTGTTAAAATGGGCATGGTTTTTTCGGGTATACACTGTTTTTATGAGTTTTAGCACTTTGCCTCGTACGCTTTTATGGTAAAAAAATATAATAAAGATATATACCGCTAGTTGTAATATGAATCATATAATATGGTGGCGTTGAGGACAAAAATGGGGACATGTCTTGGAGAAACCCAAATGTGATTAGCCCGGTTAAACAAATGAAACCTTGGAACCCGGATATGCAAATTCTCTAAAGCCTTGGCCTTTCAAAAGGGCACGATCGTGTGCGTTATTCGCACGTACAACGGAATGTATTACTCCGTATCAAGTCGATTTACAATATCTATAAAGCTAGTAATATTTAGAATTCAACATATATTAATTATCTTTTCATTTTTTGAAACATTTGAATTACACCGCATTTTTGTTTTGAACTAATCAAAGCAAACATTGGGTAACTTATTTAATACAAGGCAAATCTAAATCATCGCAGCCGATGATCTTAAGAAAGTCCAACAATGAAGGTTGTTGACAAGAAGAATGAAAAGTAAACAAATGATCTTGTATCCTTGTTCTTGACTGGAAGCAAGAAACGGCTTGGCAAAATAGAGGGACGTTGAAATGTCTTCTTGCCAAAAAGTCAGCAGCTTGATTATATTTCCTGTAACAATAAAAAAAAAACATGTGGAATGTGCAAAGCTAGATTCTGGGTGACAGAAATAATAGAATCAATTTCCGAAAGAACTTTTCAAACTTGTTTTAAAGAATTGATAACAATTAAATTGTCATCGTCTATGATAAGGTTAGAAAGGTTCATAGATAATGCTACGGTTAGTCCTTCAAGCAAAGAAAGAGCCTAAACTTATAAGACAGAAGTAGAAGCAGGTAAGGAGCATCTATTAAAACCTAAAATTTGACTATGACTGTCCCGAATAATGAAACCAGCAGAGGTAAAAGAATTCACGAGTGACTATAACTCCAATATTTGCACTTTCTATTTCTTCATCAATTTGAGAAGTAAATTTGTCTCTTTATGTTGAAGTCAAATGAGTCAATCGGAGGGAATGGCTTGATCCCGAGGGAATGGCTTGGAGGAGTGTGGGTGGAAAATCTAAGGTGGCAGTTGATTATTTTTGCAAACTCTTTACCTCTTGTAACACCCCTATTTTATCTTAAGGTATATTACCGCCAGTGATGCCGGATTAATCTACCTAGAACCACCCAAGGCTTTAAAAACACATAACTTAAATGAAATTGACTCAAAAACGAAAATATTATTAAAAAGAATCGTAATTCATTACAATCAATTTTTTTTTTTTGCATTAGATATAGCAGTGGAAAGAAAACTTCTTTTCTAAAAAGGAAATATTGAAAATGCAAGAGTGCTTCAAGGAAGTTTCATATGATGATGAGTTCCTTGGCTTAAAGAGAGAAAGAGAGCCATTGCACCACCTTTTGGATGTGTTGCTCTTGGAGAAGATTCTTCCTTCCTTCAACCTTGTCTTGCCTTGATCTTCAAGTCTTGAAACTACTCCTTCCAACGTGTACCTCCTCTTGAATACTTCCACTTAGGGATTTGATCCTTCCTCGATATGTCCACTTATTTCGTCCATCTTTGGATCCTTGGTCTTTGAGAAACACGCCTTTGCAACCTGATCTCCGAACATGCAAGAAAAAGAAGAGAGTGGACGGGTTAGTCTAATAAAAGACTAGCAAGTGAATGGCGGCTAAGGTATTAACGAAACATGTTGGTATCGATCTCCAATGATGGTGATTGGTCGATAATCCAACAGTTAATACTTCCATCGAAAAAAAGGCTAGGAAATTCCGAGATAAGTTTGCTATTACGAGGATGTGCTTCCATTAGGAAGTAAGTCAAGCTCTTACCCAAGAGAAAAGAAATACAAGATTTCTTTGGAGATAAGAAACCAATAGAGTAGGGTTCCATGAAAAGGAAATATTCATGAGGGCTTTTATGTGCTCGAGAAATCTTTATCGATCAGTCAACAACTACTCATCTTAGTTGCTGACTCGTAACCGGGGGCAAACCCCCAGGGAGACTAGGTCAACGGAAAAGAGGAATTTTAAATTCCCTAGTTCTTATCTTATGCTATACTATTCCACAATGGAGTATTTTCATTTAACGTTACACCTCCATTGGGTAGTGTTTAATTCAGTATTACGAATGGGTAAACCGAAAGGATTTAAGGCCTCTTTCATCATGGGTATACAGGCCTCTTTCATCCTGAGTATTCAGGCCTCTTTCATCCTGAGCATGCAGGCCTCTTTCATCATGAGGATAAAAGACCTCTTCCATCCCGAGTATATAAGTCTCTTTCATCCTAGAATAAACAGTAATCGATCTAATTCTCGATATTCCTATGCAATTACATGCGTGGTCTCAAATGAGACACTTAAAAACATAAGGCCATAAATCATCGGTCCTAAAATCCAATGCTAGCGTAGTACGAAATAATGATAAGAATAACGAGGTTGTTGTTTCTAAGCAATAAATAAACCTAAGTTTATTTATTTAAAACAAACAAGTCATCCTCAAACAAGCATGAATATTAAACGATGCGTAAATCCATGTTTAATAAAAGAGAAGGGCAAGAGGTCCATCCACTTGCCTTACGATTCGGGTAGAACTCCTGCGAGGCCGTAGGATCGCGAACAAAGAGCTTCTCGAGAGTTAGACCTAATCCGAGGTTCACATTATAGAAACGAAACATTAAACTTCATTATTTCGTTTCTATCTTAACTTAGTAGAACAACCCCTTTTTAGTAAAGGGAGCTAACTTATATTATTATTTATACAAACATTCCTAATAATATTATTCTCATTAATATTATTATTTTAGGATATTATTTATATTTTTTTAAAATTATAAATATCCTACATGGCATGGTTGATAAAATAATTTTAATAAACCTCTTTTATAAAATCTAAGAACAATTTTATTTAAATTCCAAAAATAATCAAGATTTATAATAGAATAATTTCTAATATAATAGTAAATAATTAATTAGGAGTCGGGATTATACCAACAAAGTGGAACGAGATTTGGGCTCGGAAAATGGGCTGAAAATACTCCTTGTTCTTTCTCCTCACAATTAAATATCAGATGGGCTGATTTATAACAAGAGAGTGGGCTGGTTTTAATCTCTCTACTCAGCCCAGTTGGTAGGAAGGCTACTCGGCCCACCAGAAAAAGCCCAAGTCCAGCCTTCTCTTCCTTTTGTCTTCTTCCCTCGTTACTGGAATAGAAGCAGCGACAGCAGGGGGATGACAGCGAAGACGAGCAGCAACAACAACGTACAACTGCAAGTTGCAGCGACGCCAACCCGCACGAGCCGGCGGCAGGCGATTTCACGGCGGCGGTGGCGCACTTCTCCGGCGAGACAAGAGATCCGAACAAAGAAACAAGATTTGTGATAAAAAAAATCAGATTTTGGAGTGAAATTAAAATCTGAATTTAGGCTTTGAAGTTGGGTTCTGTTTGGTGGGAACAAAACTGAAGTTGAGAGGGGTTTGGTGGTCCAAAACTCCATTGCAAAGTCTCCTTTAAATAGGCCAAGAGAAGGTTAACAAAAATCAGATTTCATGATTCTACCTATGGAGTAGGCCAAAAGCCTAAGGGTTATAAAGGAAAAGGAAATTGAAGTGATTGAACACTGGTGGATGGGACGAATTGGCCGGTGCAGGCGGTCCTCCGGCGAGACCCGTCGGGTAAGAGCTCGTTTCGGTTAAAGGGGAAAACCGGCGGCTAATGGGGGAAATCCAAAGAGGGAGTTGGGGTTTAAAACAAAACTTGCATTATGAACACAGGAAGCAATTGGTATAGTGGTGGTTAGGGGTGTCAATCGGGCGGGTCGGGTCGGGTTTGGGTCGGGTCAATTCGGTTTCGGGTAAGTTTGGATTCGGGTCAAATTCGGATATTTTGAAAATCGGGTCAAATTGGGTTGGATCAGTTCGGTCGGGTTCTTAATTAATCGGGCAAAGTCAGGTTTCGGGTCAATTTCGGTCGGGTCATTCGGTTTTCGGTTCAACTTGATTTCGGATAAGTCCGGTTTCGGGTTTAGTTAGTTTCGGATTTAGTTGGATTTCGGGTGAGTCGGTTTTCGGGTTTTTCGGTTTTTGGGTGAATTGTATTTCGACTTTGACCGAATTTTTGGTTAATCTGATTTCGAGTAAGCGGATTTTGATTCAAACCATATATCGAATGATGATTTTTAGTAGTTTAACTACTCTAGGGTCTAAATATTTAATGTAACATTTAAATTAAAAACATAATTATACTAAATATTCACTATCATTAATATTTTAAAACATAATGAAATTTTCGGATGGTTTCGGGTCGGATAACTTCGGGTTTTCGGATGGTTTCGGGTCGGGTAACTTCGGATTTTCGGATGACTTCGGGTCGGGTAGCATCGGATATCGGGTTGCATCAAGTTTAGTCCATCCGGGTATGACCGGGTTTGGGTTAATCTCGTGTTCGGGTTTTTTCGGATTCGGGTCAAATCGGTTCGAGTCAAACATGTCTCGGGTATAAAACTTTTTATATTTTTTTCGGGTCGGGTCGGGTTCAGAGTCGGGCGGGTCGGGCGGGTTTTTCGGGTTGGGTCAAATTTTGACAGCCCTGGTGGTGGTATAAGGGCGTTTCTTTGGTGTGCACTAACGGTCCGGGGTTCGAGACTTCACTCCCTTCCCTTTCCTCCACCTTTTTTTCTCTCTAAAATCTTGTCTTTATTAACTATTTAAACTGCTAAATTATTTATAAAGTAATTATATTTGAAATCTTATTTATTTTTCTTTTATAGATGGAAACTGAATATCGAGTGTAACGAGTTAAGAAATCTTCTAAAAAAAATTCCAAGAAATTTTCTTTTATGAAAAAAAAAATCGGGATATTACACCTCTGACCATAATGCACTTTCTACCACGGTTCCTAAAGGAATTTCGCCTATCATATCGGAGGAGGATAACTTTGAGCTGTTGCATCCCTTTTCGGGAGAGGAGGTATATTCTGCCCTTTTTTCTATGCATCTTACAAAATCTCTTGGTCCTGATGGCATATTTGCTTTATTTTTTCAACATCATTGGAATAATATTGGTTTTGATATTATAAATTTTTGCCTTGATATTCTTAATGGTGCTCCTTTTCCAAAGAACCTTAATCATACTTTCATCTCTCTCATTCCAAAAATTCATGATTCTATTAGAATGCAAGATCTTCATCCTATTAGTTTATGTAACGTGCTTTACAAGATGATTTCCAAGATGCTAGCTTTGTTGAAGATGGTGCTCCATAAATATGGTTCATGACTTTAATTGCAATTTGAACACAAGGAATGTCAATATGGTTCATGACATTTTATCAAAGAAGAAGCAATAAAAATAGAGAAAATTTTAAAAGGTAAAAAGAGCCCAAAATTCTAAAGTTTACCATTTAGGCATTTTATCGAACACATGGTGGGCAATGAAAAAAAGTATGGCCATTAGCCTTTGTTTCCAATCCAAAAGTTCAAATCGCAATGGAAAACATACATAAATCTTCATACATTTGGGTAAATTCAACAAAAACCGGTGCAAGGAACACAAATACATGTAATTTGAAGAGCAAATCTCACAATTTTGAAAAATCCCTAAATTTGATATAAACCATTTAAAAGCAACCTATAACAAAATCCATGAAGAGATAACAAAAATTGGGGATAAATTAACAACAAAATAGATCCAGAATAGAAGAAGGGAGGAGAAAATGAAAAGAGGAGAAGGATTTCGATCGAAAAGCGTTGAAGTCGATCTGCACATGTACGAAGCTGGAAGATGGTTGAATAGTAAACATGAGGAAGAAGATAATAGAATAGCGAAAAGACGAAAATAACCCTCCGTATCCTCCATTTATAAAAATTCACTTAAACGAATGTAAACATCTTGGCCATTAAAACACAACGATCGGACGGCTCACACGTGCCCGCATAGAACATTGTAGTGTTAATACGCATGTGATCATAATTCTATCTATAACTATATATTAAAGATATGAGTCGCGCTCAGGTGGCATAATGTAATAGGGTAAAAGATGTGAGCATTTCTAGGCCGTTAGATATAAGAAATTAATGGTGCGCGTAGCCTTTAAAAATCTAACATTGAAGCATGAGGATAGTATCAAGCCAATAAGCACATTCTCCACCGCAAGCAAGATATAATAATTCCGAAAAGAATTAGGAAATGGACCCATAAAGTCAATGTCCCACACATCAAAAATTTCACAGAAAATAATTGGAGATTGAGGCATCTCATTCTTTTGGGATATATTCCCAACCTTTTGACATCGGTCACATGATTTACAAAAGCCATGGGCATCCCTAAAAATGCTAGGCCAGTAAAATCCTGCATCCAACACCTTCCTAGCTGTTTTGTTAGAATTAAAGTGCCCCCACAAGCATAATTATGACAAAAGGTCAAGATAGAAGTTACCTCATTATCCGGGATACATCGTTGGATTACCTGACCAGCGCAGTGCTTCCATAAATATGGATCATCCCAGATGTGGTACCTTGCTTCACTTCTCAACTTGTCCTTTTGAGCTTTTGTGAACGTTGGTAGGAACTCACCCATAACCAGGAAATTGACCAAGTGTGCATACCAATGTTTTACAACCTTAATAGCAAACAAGGTATCGTCAGAGAATTCCTCCTAAATGGGTGAACTCTTTGGGCTGCTTTGTTCTTTCATCACCAGACGACTCAAATGATCAACAACCACATTTTCAGCCCCCTTTTTGTCCTTGATCTCAATGTTGAGCTCACTCAACAACATGATCCACCTAATTAACCTGGGCTTGGCCTCCTTCTTCGTCAGCAGATAACGGAGTGCTGCATGGTCTGTGTATACAATCACTTTTGTTCCCAGCAAGTAAGAGCAAATTTTTTCCAATGCAAACACAACTGCCAAGAGCTCCTTCTCCGTGGTGTAGTAGTTCCTCTGAGCATCATTCAATGTCATAGAGGCATAGTGAATCACATGAGAGGCCCTGCCCTTCTTTTGTCCCAAAACAGCCCCCACTGCATAATCACTAGCATCACACATGATCTCAAAGGGGAGAGACCAATCTGGGGCTTGGAAAATGGAAGTTGTGGTGAGGCAGAGTTTTAGCTCATCAAACGCTGTCTTGCAAGCCTTACCAAACTCAAAATCGGCTTCTTTCTTCAACAACTCACATAAGGGGGAGGCAATCTTTGAAAAGTCTCTAATAAATCTGCGGTAAAACCCTGCATGGCCTAAAAAAGAACGCACTTCACGCACATTAGTAGGATAAGGCAAAGATTGAATCACTTCAACCTTAGCCTTATCGACCTCAATACCCCTAGAAGACACTACATGGCCTAATATTATACCTTGTTCTACCATAAAATGACATTTTTCAGAATTTAGAACAAGATTAGTATCTTCACATCTTTTAAGCACAAGTGTCAAGTGAGTTAAGCATGAATCAAAATCATCCCCATGGACTGTGAAATCATCCATAAATACCTCAATAAATTTCTCTATGTACTCAGAAAAGATACTAACCATACACCGTTGGAATGTAGCTGGGGCATTGCACAGTCCAAAAGGCATCCTTCGGTAAGCAAAGGTGCCAAAAGGACAAGTGAACGTTGTCTTCTCCTGATCCTCTGGTGCTATGGCTACCTGAAAATATCCAGAATACCCATCTAAGAAACAATAGAATGAACGACCAGCGAGTCGTTCCAACATTTGATCAATAAAAGGTAATGGGAAGTGATCCTTCTAGGTTACTGCATTAAGTTTACGATTATCAATACAAACTCGCCACCCGGTTTGAACTCTAGTGGGAATGAGATCACCCTTGTGATTCTCAACCACTGTGATGCCACCCTTTTTAGGGACACCTTGAGTTGGGCTGACCCATTTACTATCAGAGATTGGAAAGATCATACCTGCCTAAAGGAGCTTCAACACTTTCTTCTTTACCACCTCCATCATTGGGGGATTAAACCTTCTTTGGGGCTATCCAGAGGGTGTAGCTTCATCTTCCAATAGAATCTGATGCATACATGTTGAGGGACTAATCCCTTTAATGTCTGTAATGGTCCATCCTATGGCCATCTTGTGCTCCCTCAAAACTGCCACCAATTTCCTTCTTGCTCCTTGGTGAGCTTGTTTGATATAATTACCAGTAAAGTGTCCCCATCACCTAAGAAGGCATACTTGAGATGGTCTGGAAGTTGCTTCAATTCTACCACTGGTGCCTGCACAATAGATGGCAAAAGCTTCTCGCTTGGCAAGGTTAGTGGCATGGGCTTAGAGCCCGGTGGCATAAGTGGACGCTCAAAGTGAGCATTCAACTCAGCCACCACTTCCTGCAGGTCAGTTCTTAAATCCAAATCTGAAGTATCATTCATAATATCATTTTCCAAGGTGGATCTCAAAGCTTTAGATTCATGCATATTGAAGAATTCTTGAGCAAGTGGTTCTACAACATCTATTAAGCACAAAGAGGAATCTTCGGGAGGATATTTCATTGCATCATAGATATTGTACTCTACCCTTTCCCCGTCGAATTCCATGGTCAAAGAACCACTACACACATCAAGTTTTGTCTTAGCTGTTTTCAGAAAAGGTCTACCTAGCAAAATAGGTGCAGCATGCTTATCATGGTCCATATCTAAAACATAAAAATCAGCAGGAAATATCAGAGTATCAACCATAACAAGCACATCTTCAACTATCCCTCTAGGGTAAGCATTAGATATATTAGCTAGTTGTATTACAACGCCCGTTTCTAGCAAATGACCCAATTCAAGCATTTTGTACAAGGAATAAGGTAACACATTTATTGAAGCACCTAGATCTAGCATAGCCTTGTCAATTTTTGTGTCACCAATTATGCAAGGGATACTGAACATGCCAGGGTCACCACATTTCTGAGGCATGCGCCTTTGAAACACAGCAGACACATGTTCACTTACAGAGATCTTCTGTTTTCCCTTAAGCTTTTGAGTTCTTTTTATAGTGCACAATTCTTTCAAAAACTTAGCATATCTAGGGATACTTTTAATCAAATTGAGTAATGGAATGTTTACCTCATATTTGCTGAATGTCTCGAATAGTTCCTTGTCATTTTCTAACTTCCGGGTCTCCTTTAGAGCTTCTGGGAAAGGTGGAACATGTGTATAAGACCTCGGATCGGAACTCGGAAAATTCACCGTCAACGCGGTCTCCGAAACAGGGGGCACGGGCGCGCCATCTTCGCGCCGCGGTCGCGCCGCATCATGCGCGGTCGTGTCGTCTGCTTTTTCGCCCGCGTCCAGTATCTCGAACTCACTGTTGGAATTACGCAGGCTCAGCTTAATAGGGCGCGGTCGCGTCACCTCATGTTGTAGCCTGCGTTCATTTGGGTTTCCGTGTTCGTTTTCCTTCCATCATCCTCCTCCCCTTCATTGATTTGAAGATCGTCCCCGGGCTTCCTAGTTAGTGTCTTGCCACTACGTATAGTGATGGCATTCACATTATTGAGTTCCGTTTGAGAAAGTAATTTGTTGGAATCTCTAGCTTCAAGTTTGCTCATCGCCTTTGCAAGTTGGCTCATCTGATTATCCAAGTTGGCAATGCTTGACTTGGTGTCATGCTGAAATTGCCCCATAGATTATTGAAATTGCCCCATAGATTGTTGCATAGTAGTCATATTTTGAGTAAGGGCACGGATCATTTCATCTGTGGATAAGGACGGGCCTTGATTCGGTGCTTGAGGCTGAGGTTGAAAGTGAGGTCTAAAACCTAGAGGGCCGTTTGGAGGTACATATTGTTGATTCTGATTTCCATACCTCAAATTGTGATGATCCTTCCAGTCCGGATTGTATGTGGTCGAATAAGGATCATAGGCTGGCCTTTTTGGCCCATATCCCCCAAGTGCATTGACTTCTTCTTCTTGAGTATGAAGAGTAGGAC